>CAJNOL010000772.1:14297-63363 GCA_905250125.1 Rotaria sordida
TGATAAATATGAATATTTTCTTGATTTAGATCCTGATATTATTTTTGAACAAAGTGTACTTTTAGTATTATCATACATACTTACAATGAAACTATTCTACCAAACAATCAATGGATATTATTAATGTAGGATTAAAAAGCTGTAAAAATCATTCAGTGATAATTGAATTTAAATAAATAGATTATGTTCAATCAGTGAAATTTATAATGCCAAATGATATATTTACTTAAGATGGTAAAACAATGAAATATATAACAACATTAACAGATCATGAAGAAAAATATTTTTCGTTGAATATTGAAATAATTATATAATATAATAAATATTCATATGTTTTATTCTCTTTATTCTTGTATGAAATATATTATGATTAAAAACTACAAATACAAATTTTGAATGGCTTTTAAAGCATAATCTATTCGTTTAAATAAGGTCACTGAAAAGATGCTTCCGAGATATATTTTTATATATATAATAAAAACTCTACGAATGAACACCTTTCTAAAGTGAATACTTTATTATCACGAACATTCTCGGATTCTTGAACCGATTTTTTGCTGGAAATTGCTCTCTTGCTAATGTAAGTATCTTGTTCTTTTGAATAGTGAACATGTTTTTCTTACTTCCTGAGGTTGAGGAGAGAAAGGTTTTGAGGACGATGATGCTTGTATACCAGCATAGTCACTATCAAAAATAATGGAAAGAATAAAAATGCTACGACAACTTCATTTATGAGCAACAACAAATAAACTAGAATTATATCCATTTATTAACAAAAGTAAATCTAAATTAAGAAAGTCCTTCAGAAAACTCAATTTTTTCGAAGAACGGGCAAATTTTGAGGGATTTCTTGGGCGAGACTTGCGTCCCTACTGTCATATTTTTTCGAAAATGTTCCTAGCTTTTTCAATTTTTTAAATTTTATATGAATCATTAAGAGCCTATTAACACACAAGATAGATACAGCATATTTATAGCATCTCCTGAACACTGATATATATAATTCACGTATGCTTCGCAAAAATCTGAAAGAGGTTTCAATGAAAACATCAATTTTGAAAACTTGTTCAGTATTTTTCTCAATATCAGTTTTTTCCGAGTATACTATTTACGCAGGTGAATTTTTCTTAGTAACGGCTCAATATAGAGATGCTAATTCTTTTATCACACAAAAGACAGTTAGGGCTAAGTTGAAGTAGAACTTGATTTTTGAATTCCTCTTCTGGTGTGATAAAAAACTGAGAATTTTCATTTTTATTAGCGAATTGCTGTCCACGAATTTGGGAATTTTTCGAAGAGATCTCTTTTAAAAAACAAATAAAGAAATATTCAAAAATCGGGCTCTATTGCAATCTAGTCCTAAGTGTATTCTACAATTTAAAAACCACTCCGACGTGTTAACACGTATCTTCATTTTGAATATCTTGCCGCATTGAATTGATTAGAACTGATATGTATGTTGGAAGTTTGAAGAAGATATTTTACTCGTAATATATTCTAGTCAAGACTAACATTCTGTGAAATTTTTGGTTGAAATCGGATGATAAAGAGAGTTGATTTCTTAGGAAAAGTCCTCTTAAAATACTATGAAGTAGGTTTTTAGATGTAGTTTGGTTGCTGATTCCGAATATGGTATTTAATACACACAATAAGATGCCTGAGAATAGAAAAGATAAGAAAGAAAGACATCAGAGAAAGAACGAAGCAGAACAAAGAAAAAAAAATTAAGAGCGAGCCCATATCGATGACTATATGTAGTGTCGTAACCAAAGTACATAATATCAAAACGAATCTTATGAAAACTTTCCTATCATAATATTAACTAAAGTATGATCAAATACCATAGAAAGATAGAGCGTTTTTTTTCTCTCTATCATTTCATACGAAAAGAAACTCCTTCAGCTTACTATAAGGCATTAAAGCGTCACTCTCACTACTTTTGGACTGTCTTAAGTATATTTTTACATAAGTGATCTAAGTTAAAAGTATTTTATTCAACTTATCTTATTGTGATATGCAGATAATATTTAGAAAGCATCAGTTCATGAAAGAATATCGATTAAGCAAATGGAGGAATTGAATCGCATGCATGCGGATCATCGTCACGAGCCGTCTTGAAATCACAAATCAGTCCTCGTCGACATACATGATTACACTGGGAGCCATCTGCGTACGATTTTGTGTAGTATTTGTATACTGTACTCATCAGTGGTCCATCAATATCGTTCTCGAGTCTTTTGATGAAATTGTCCCAATCAACAGGAAACAAGTTCTCCAATTGATAGGCATCTCGAGCATTGTATTCATTTTGCATAATTGTTCTGTTGTAGAAGTTCGTTGCAGTTAAATTCATAATGACTGTACGATGATCAAGCACCCAATAGGAACTCGACGGATACTCACCATCCATTGTATAGACACGATAGCCCGGATTCAAGAATGATTCAGTTGTCAACGATGGTGCTATGTAAGCCTACAATTTCCGATAATTAAAGAAAAAAACCGAGATACGCAAGTTCTGCGCGTGATGGCAATGTACTTACCATCGAAACAGGTCGTTGGTGATCATTCTCATCGTAGAACATGTTGAATTCATCTGTATGTGTGTGACCATAAAATTGACCAGAGATCGTATTTTCGAATCTATTCAACATATAAAAGACAATAATAACGCATGTCCTCAAATGTCTTACCGATTGACGATCCTATTAAAGTTCCATCCGAATGCTGCAAAACACGTACGTGGTGGATGATGGGCGATAATGTGAACCTTTTCTCCATTATCTTCAGCATATTGTAACCATTGTATCAACTAGAATGTATTAGCAAATGTTACTACTTCTTTTCTTTTTTTTCATCTAATAACTCACCCATTCAAGTTGATTGAGTGGATCGGTTGAATTGATGAATAACCAATAGTTGTCAGATGCGTAATAGTTTGTATTGAGCGAAATCAATCGTAGACCGGGACGTACAAGTGTTGTATAGAATCCGCCACGAAGAATACTTTCACGTGTATCATTAGGTAGACCGAATGTATTTATCCAACTATCAGCTAGTGCTTGATATAGCCATGAAATATTGTCTGATCGAATGATTGGTGTCGGAAAGAGATTGCACGGGGCTATAGAGAACAAATAGAGTAGAATGGAGGACAGAAAGAGACAAAGCTTGTACCTGCTTCATGGTTGCCGACGGCCGAATACAACATTTTATTTGGAAATGTCGTAGCCAACAAATTATTGATTGTATTTATCGAATAGAGTTGGTCAGCACGAGATTGATTCCATACATTATGAGGTGGTGTGTCGCCAGTATAGTAGATGAAATCAATTTGTTGGGATAGAAAAGAATAAGAACAACAAATAGAATTTTGTCTATCACCTCTTCTGTTTTCGCGGCATATTCAAGTATAGCTTCAGCCGTCCAATATGGTATATCACAGTGAAGGCTGGTCCCCCTAAAACAATAGATATTTCATACCACATATAGTCAAATGATCGAAAAAACGTACCAGAAGCCAGCAGCCGGATGGTGAGGAACTGTATTTATGAATGTGAACTTTTAAATGTTGACACATGTGTACACAAAATACTCACGTGGTAGACCCTTTCGACAGCACAATGGTTCAAGGCAGTCTGCTTCAGATCCTGGCTTGTACCCAAAATCCACGTGAATATCGGCCAATTGAAGCACTTTCAGTTTCGGCGAGTCAGGCTAAAAATGTGAGAAATGGTCTATCCAGTGTTTAGATGATGCTAAAACAACCTATACTATGTAGCATCTCTTACAGAAGAGCAATTATTTTTGCAATAGTATTTTCTAATAGAACATCATACTCAGCAGAGCAATAAAGAATTCAAGATGTTCGATCAAGAGGATATTTAATGTCACTCATTTGAACACGAGTGCTATACTACTCCCCATATTCTTTCGATTACACGCGCATACTTACTGAAGGAGGTTTTGGTGGTTGTGGAGGTGGTTTTCGGTCAGGAATTGCAACACTCCAATTCAAGGTAGGATAATCAGTCTGCCTATCACAGTTCATAGCAAGTGAACATAGTGCCTTATTACTGAAATGTGTCAGAGAAATGACTTGGAAAACGACATCCTATTTGCAAGCAAAGAGACTATATGTAGATGAAAATAATAGGGATCTTTCACTTTGTATTCGTGCACAGCGCCGCTACAAACATCGAGAACCAAACCGAATTCGTTACAAATTTCAAGAGTCACATTTTCAATGCGCTCTGTTTGATTGAGATCGACGAGTATTCGAATCTAGTACATAAACAATCAAATATGAAAATGTAAGAAAGAAAAATTTTTACTTACGATAGGTAGAAGAATATGGCATATTTCACAATATACATCCTCTGAATTGACATGTTGCTGAGACATCCATCGAAGTGCTTTGATATTGTTAGAATGTTCGAAACGATATCGATAGTTGGCGAGAGTAGCAAACAGTTCTTCAGTCCCATTTGTGGGATCATTCACTAATTGATCAACAGTATCTTGTTGAATTGCTCTAGCATCAATTGTCGTATGAGCAACAATGATGAAGAAGAAGAGTAGAGAGATTGTCTGCCAAGTCATCAACGAAAAATTGAAAAGAAACTAAAGGAGGACTACAACAAACACGAACTGAAATAATAATGTTTGATAACTATAAACTTATCTTTTCTCTCTAGGGTAAGCATTCTTTCAGGTAACGCAATATATATACACGATCTTTTTCTATCTCATTGTTGTCTCCACATATTTTATAACAGCTTGTCTTATCGTGTAGAAGAAAGTTTGATGTGTGTATTGAAAAGATTCATAACTTCGGATGATCAAAACGACTACACTAAAGTAGTATTCATCTGTCCACTTAATTTAAAATACTAAACGTCTTTCCTCATAAATTTGCCTTGAAGAACAAAGTTGTTATGTATTTGTTCTCAAATTACGAATATTTGTTAATTGATCATTGACTGTGGTATTATCGTTCTAATACAATCCTACTGTTTTCATCAGTAGACAAAATTTAGTAAAGTTCATCAAATGCACTGTCATAGCTGCTCCTGATGTTAGGGATTACAGTTATTTATTTATGAGTATTTGAGTTGAATCATGTCACCTAAATTGTTGTAATTAAATAAGCTGCATTTTATTCAATTCGTTGTACAATATCTAAAAGATTTCGTTTATAAATACAAATTATCTATTGAAACTTGCTAGCAAAGTATTTTAAAGATAATAACTTCTAACCTCGGTTTTATTTGTTGAAAATGAAAAAGATTCGACTTTGGTTATCCTTTTATAATGAAAACAAACAGTAATACATAGCCAAGCTACTATGATTATTTTTTTAAATAACAACTAAGTTTTCTTACAAAGTGATGAACTAACAGTCGACGAACGACAAAGCATGTGCTGACAGAACACACACCTACATCAAACAATCTGTTTCTTGTTGACGTATAGAAAAGTTCTTATTTTATGAATTTTTGACATTTCGAAAAGGTTATCTGTATGATGGTCATTTATCTTGAAGGTTTCGATGATTATTTTTTACGATTCTCATAGATAGTATGCAAATAATATATTTTTAAAATTATTATTCTCATCAACCAAAGACGATTATAAATTACACGTCGATTTTTGACGAAAGAACGCGATATATGTAGGTTTGTAGAGGAAGACATTCGCTATCGTAGTGTATATAGCACTCACACCCTCAAGAATTTCTCTGTTCAATTTTTATTGTAAATGAAAATGTAAAAGTCTAGTATTTATTCAAGAATAAACTAAAAAACAATCGAAAAGGCATTTTGGTTGTGGATGTGAGTGTGAATCCTTCTTCACCTACCAACACAGTCGCCCATCCTCACAACCACAGTCACCCACACCCTTTTCCTAGATAAACAGCAGGTACATCAAAGTTTGTAACATTCTCTACCTTAGAGTGGTTTCCTTCCTTTGACTATGTGTTGCAAGCAGGCTTATCGAGAAAAACACTGCTTTGACAATGATACTAGAGACTCTGTTTCTATCCTATATGCCGAGTCATATTGAGAGTCAACTTGATGTTTCGAAAGTAGGGTATATGAGTTGTACATGAACTGATGTGCGAGGTAATATGACCAAATAAGAAAACAGGATTTTTCACTCATACTCTAATTGAAAATTCAATGGCCGGCTTTTAAAGTCAGATTTAATAATTTATCGGTGCCGATGACTATGTAAACTGAATATGTTATAATCATTCAGAAGGCCTGCTGTATGATTTAATATTGCTGTACGACATTGTTGGGTCTTTGACCCGCAAATATTGAATGACATCAATATTACTTAGTAGAGGAGAATTGTTCCAATCGATGATTATCATGTATTTCGTTTACAACATGAACATATGCAGCACATGAAGAAGAAGAAGAACGATGAATATCTACATCTAGATGCACACGAATTGTGTGCATTAGCTACAAACATGGACAAGAGATGACATAGAGAAAACATAAAAGTCAATTACATTCTTCTAAGTCCTACTATGAGGCTAATACTACAGACTAGGTCCGAGATCAGTGAATAGGATGTGATTATGTGAGTACATATTAGTTGCATATCGTGCTCCCATCCATATTCACTCACACGCATACGTAGGCACACACTAAACGGTACGTATATCGACGTCAAGACCGAATCCAGAACTTATAAGCACATGCACGCGCACACGCTACTTAAACTATACACAGACGCTCATACGCACACTTACAGCTCCGCTCTCACGAATTTCATTATGATCTGATTCGATTGAACATTTTTAGAATATGTTCTTGTTAGAGGATGTGAAATTTACATTTGGCTAATAGTAAATTGTGCTAGTGATGAATCCAAAAAATTTGAAAAAGAAAAGCGTCAAAATCTAACTTAACACCATGAAATGTTTAAAGAAGTTGAAAGCTACTGTGAAACTCAAATACATATAGTAGGAGCTTATTTGCTTAAGATTTCGAAATAATAACTATTTCTTTGATGTATAGTGGGAAGATAAATTTAAAATGACAACGGTTAAGAACATGTGAATTATAGATAGAAAGAAGTACATTTAGAAGCAGCAAAAAACTTTTTCTTTTATATCTGATAACGAACTGAAGAATTTCATTTTATCTTGATGTTTATGACGAAGTTGGAGAAAAAGTGTTGAAATAGTAGTCTTGACTCTTGTTGGTTAGAAAGGAAGAGAATTCCTTATCTTAGGACGTCACAGGACACGTGAGTTGCAAAGGATAACGACATACTTGGAAACTATAGCGTATTACTTATTATTTCATCAGCATTTCATCTACAGTTGGATATTTATTAAGTCATCAACTATTTCATTTTTTAATATTGATGGCTGATCAATTAGAATTCAAGAGTGCGAATATACCAAAATCAACCTCAGGATACGAGATATTCGATGTGGATGAGTCCAGTAAAGGAAAACTAAAGAGCTGCAAGTTCGTATAATGAAGATAAAGAGAACTATTGTTATATATTATTGTCTATATAGAAAACTAAGTCCTCTGGTCAAAAGTCTTCTTATTCTACTTATAATCGCAGTTGTTGCAACCACTGTGATTGTTTCAACTGTTCTCTTAACTCGACCAAGAACACAGTCCTCAGCTATTCAATTGGCCAATTATTCGTCTGCCGTACCATCAACGATGACTATCAGTTCAACAACCACAACAACAGTAGTGAGTATCCCTTCGACAGCCACAGAAACAACGATAGACGTCGCTCCGATAGCTACAACAACAACAGCGGGTGTTACTTCGATAGTCACAGAAATAATGACGGAAGTTGCTTCGACAGTGACGAAAACAACGACGGGCGCCGCTGTGACAGTCACTACTACTATAAAAGACACGACAGGTGAGATTCGAGCACAGAAGAATTTATTCTTTATCCATTCATTATTAGCAACAGTTGCTTGCGTATAGGAAGTGTGCGTGTGAGTGAACAGTAGATTTACATCTACATCCACAACCACACTCACACCCTGATCAGATCTAGACTGACAATATTTTCATATAGATCAAGTCATGTTAAGAAAAAAAACATCATATAGGAGTAACTAATCAAACACTATATTTTAAACTGTTGCGAACCTTTCGTCTATTCAGATATGATTGATTAAAAACGACATATAAAGCAAAATTTCTTTTTTTTTCAATATCACTTTCTATAGGATTCGAACATTTGTTTACTGTCGCTGCCGTTTAAGAATTTTAAATTATTTGTTTATTGAAAGTGATTTAATCGATGATCGACATGATCAACCATTACTTATCCACACATGAAGAGGATTCAAATTTAAATGAGAACCATGAATAGTATTTGAAATGAAAACATATTCTATTCCTGAGTAATACAGAGTGCTCTGGATAGACGAAATCATTCTTAGAATGGACAATTCCAAAATTTGTGTAAAAAATGGTAATGGGATACGTCGTTAAACAAGGATCTATTAGTAGAAAAAAAATTTCAGTTAGTTATTAATCGATCTGATACGAGGTAATCTTTCAACATACGACCTTCGTACAAATAGCAGATGTCTACGAACAAAGACGATATGTTCAAAAATCATCTCTATCTTCGATGATTGTTCCGAAATGAGTACCATTTTTAGTTTATTATTTGATGCAATTAGGTCTGTCAAGAAATAGCCTGATATTCTAAAAGCTTGTTTACATCTGAACAACTTTTATACAGAAACTTTACTTCTATGTTGCTTCGTTTTCTACTTCGTATTGGACGATATTTTCCAAATAGGTCAGCTCGAATCAATGAAAATTCGATGCAATTTTTACTCATAGTAGTATCTATAATAAAGCATTCAAAGAATTTGCTTTAGCTATTGACAAGAAATAAATAATACTATGTAAAAAAAATTAAATTCAGTAACAACGATAGTTTATTTTTAGCAAGCTATTATCAACGCACTAAAGAAAATATCTACTTATTATTGTACTCAAGTCAAGAAAGACGAGTGTGTTCCAGTAGTAAGACACCGTGAATCGATGCAACTTAGAGATAGTATTCTTGGCGGAAAATTTTCCTGATTCTTTTTTACGATGACTTCCATGTAACTTCTTGTTCTTTTCGGCATGAAATAGCCAAAAAATTTGAAAAATTTATGATCCGTAATACTACATTCAAGTTCCATCAATTTTCTTGTGTTTTTCTGCATCTTTCCGAAGCCTAAAATCATTGGCATACGTTCATATGACTGAACGCGCTTCGTTAGCAGCGAAATATCATAGTTAATAGTATTCAAGAATTTAGGCGTAGAAATTCGTCAGTTGTTGAACAACTCTTGTAGGTACAACAATAATTTGTTGGGAAATCAAAGAAAAACTATAAATTCTCTCATAGTTCTATGATCTCTAATAGTTCGAGTAATGCATACTCTAAAATACATTTGCAATCATGAATTTTTTAATACATAGAAAGCCGCTGATCTCGATGTGAGTTAGATATATTTCTTGAAAAATGTGCTATTTTAAATTTGGGAATCAAGAAAAGTTTCTTGACAATAATAGAAAACTATCACACTTCTTCCTAACACAGGATAAAAAATTTCGTACAACAAAATTGAAAACCTTGTTTTATTCTATAGTGTTTAAAGTTTTTTACACTTAAAGTAAGAAAAAATTTTCATTTTACAATACTTTGAAATACGTCACTTAGACACAGAAAGCTTTGTATGTTCGATGATATTCTAGTTTTTCAGCACGAGTATATTCAAATGATTCTTCTAGGATGGCGTAACACTGGTAGCATGAGTACTGGACGAGAGTGGCACAGAGCATCTCTATTAACAAATGGAAAAGTATTAGTTACTGGTGGAAACTATAATTTAACTACTGATCTGAGTAGTGCTGAATTGTATGATCCACTAACAGAAACTTGGACAACGACTGATAGTATGTATTTCGAACGACGAAGCCATACAGCATTAGTATTAAAAAATGGACAAGTGTTAGTGGCTGGTGGACGAACTCCTGATTTTTCTATAAATACTGCTGAGTTGTATGATCCATCAACAGGAACGTGGAAAATAACTGGTGGTATGAAAAGTGCACGAAACGGACACACAGCATCCTTATTAACAAATGGTCAAGTGTTAGTTACTGGCGGAACTGTTAATAATATTCCTACAAAAACTGCTGAGTTGTATGATCTATCAACAAAAACCTGGAAAAGGATTAGTAGTATGAATGATGCACGAGGTGGACATACAGCATCCGTATTAGAAAATGGACTAGTGTTAGTTACTGGTGGATTTAATGACTCCATTAGCCTAAAGAGTGCTGAGTTATATGATCCATTAACAAGAACTTGGACAATAACTGGTAGTATGAATAGTCGACGATATTTACACACGGCATGCGTATTAACAAATGGAAAAGTATTAGTTACTGGTGGACAAACTGGTAGTTCTGGTCTAAATAGTACTGAATTGTATGATCCATCAACAGGAACTTGGACAAAGATAGATTCTATGAGTAAAGAACGAACGTGGCACACCGCATCAGTATTAACAAATGGAAATGTCTTAGTTACTGGTGGATTGGGTATAGATGGTACCACAAATAGTACTGAGTTGTATAATCCATCAACAGGAAGTTGGACATTGATTCATAGTATGAATGGTGCACGACAGTGGCACACAGCAACTGTATTAAGAAATGGAACCGTATTAGTTACTGGTGGAGCATCTAAGGATGGTCTTGTAAATCATTCAGAATTATATTATTCATTTGAAACAAATTACTAATCAATAACCTTATGATCATAAGGACATGAAATCTTACATTCAAAACACTAATTTAATAAAAAAAATAAATATTAGATCCCAATGATAACCAATAGTTTCCTTCGATATCTTCGTTAGATTGTCATACATTTGAGAATTCCATTTAAAATATCAAAATATTTTTGAGAATAAAATATTTGATCAGTAAGATAGATTCAATGATCAGTTTGTTAGATATAATTAACAGTAAAAAAAATACAAACTTGATCAGCATAATATAGAAGTTTTATCAATAGAGAAATAAGTTGTAACTGTATAAATTAGGGGTGCGAGTGTAAGTATAGGCGTGGATCTCTTTTTCAATCATATCCATATCCACATCCACACTTGTGTTTCACCCGCTTGGTCGAGCTTTGCTATAGAATTCATTGTCTATGTATCTTTGGTTTGAGAGTCGTCGAAGTAAATAACTTAAATCATTCTCTCAACTGATAGTTGAATCTGTGATTAGCGATTTGAATTTAGTTCGATCATTTATGATGTTCTTTATTTTGTTTATATAATAATCGTTGTTCATAATAACAATCCTACGATGTTTGTCTGGATAGGTGATAACAATGGATTTATCTTTCTGAAGATATTTCAAAATTCTCTGATATTCTCTAGTATTATTGCTCATTCAATAATGTTTTTGACTTCCATTTTTTTGCATTTCAAATGAATAAGTCTGTGAGAGTTTGAAGGTAGTTTACAAGACTTATTTCATTCGAGCTTAGAATGTGTCAATCTTTGTCCACATATTTGTCACTACATCGGAGATTACAGATTAATTCCTTATGATTCTTATATGTATATTCGTCATATGATAGAAAAATTGTTCCATCTGACTAGCTATATCTAATTCATCAACAGTCATGGGGACGAACTCATACTCAAGACCATTGATCAAACACTGTGTTTCTTTAGGAGTCGACACACGATTTCAAAAACTTGTAAGAATCTTTCATTTTCTCTTTTCGTCTTCAGATATTTTGCGAGATTTTTTGGTGGCATAGGCTATCAACTTCTTATCAAGTGTACACGTCCACTCTGAAACGAGTGGTACACCTAGAGATTAGATTTCAATAGCAATTATATTTTGTATATAAAAATTAATTGAATTACGCTTGGTTTTTTTGTTGTCATCTTGTCCTTTTTAATTATTCGTTTTTAGAAATGTTAATGAAACTATTTTCAAGTGCATTGAATATGCATTCTTAGTTTTTACTATTGTTTTAAAGTAAATATCATTGGTAACATATATTCTAATACAATTCAATCGGTGATCTACACATAGATTTGCTTCATCCTGTGTTATAAGCCATGTGCCACCAATAATTTGTTTATCATCATATCCATATGTAGATGAGTATTGATAAACTGCTGTCTCTATAATAGAATAAAAATAAATCGTATTGTTATTGGCATGAATAGAAGAAAAACATGAAAAACAAGTTTCAGATACGTGGTATACAATCGAATGGTTTTTGTGTCATTATTTATTTATAACATTTTTTTGAATCTTGATCTATTGTATAAGTTTGACCATCTTTCATACTTTGAATAATCCACCAATGTGATTTTTGACCATTTGCTATTGAAGTTGCTTCACCTTTGAAAGCAATCAAATCACGATCCGAATCAAATGAAAAATTATAGGTTGACTATTCAATTAAGTAGTCATAGTTTAGACACAAATATCTCTGATAGGAATGACTTACGTATGAACTGTATGGTTTACCATCCGGCAATATCATGCTAGTTGACATGCTCATTTGTGAACTATGTTGTTTTGGTAAACAGCACGGTTTCGGTTTATTTAACAATGATCTTGCCAGTTTACCATTTGAGTCGACAATAAGAATGGCAATGATGACAAAGATTGTGTAGTAGAACATGGTAAAATCGTTAATTATACTTTTGTGAAAGAATAAAATGTAAGTTTCCATTCTATAGACAACTGAAATAGAAGAGAGTAAATATTTGTCGTAGATTAGCATCTTGCATCTATCAAGGAACATATTTCGCAAGAAGCACAGATATGTACGAGTCAGTCATATCATTCACCTAGAATGCTTTAGATCATTCTTTCAAGAAGTTAGAAATGGCATAGATCATCGACACATGAATATTCTCTTAAACTCTTCAGTCTATTAATCCGCTTAATATACTCTAGTAAAGAAAAATTTTTCCAGAAGAAATATATTTTTTCAATATCTAACAGATCTACTATTTTATTTTGCTTGTTTGTTTTAATTAACACAGTAATCAAGACTTTATACACGAATTACTTATCATCTTAGTTTGTTAAATTGAAAATGTTTGTATTCTTCATAATGTTCTTATTCAACAAATCACATATCTTAAGATCAATATTCAAAAGGAATCAATAGGAAAAAGTTCTGAAACTATCAAATATTTTTATATTGATTTTATTTGTATGTAAACGATTAATTAATTTGAGTTTTTCTAAACTGTTTTCTAGTTGAAAGGTGCTAATTTATATTTAGGGTAGATGTGGGTGGGTGTGAATGAGTATAGATGTAGCCCTTCTCTTAACCCACACCCACCCTCACATCTACCACAGAAAAATATGTCGTTGATTATTTCAGAGACTTCAAATAAATATCAAACAAAGATCTCATACAACAATTCTCTACTGATCACGAATGGAATTTGAGAAATGAATTTGCCAGAATACAGATCGTGAAAATTAGCATCACATATCTATGAGTTCCATGCCCACTATATCATCTAAAATATCGACACTCCATTGCTTCACATTTATTAATCTTCTTATTATATTCACTATGAACAGTTAATGATCAACGTGAGAATATGAAATTCATTTTCATAGTTTTTCTTGTACTACTTAAAATGTTCTGAACAAGAAAATGAAATGCCACTTTTAATTATCTCTAGATCATACGTGAAACCGAGCAGTCGGAAGTGGCGACTCGTAGGGTTGACGTCTACCGATTGCGCATTGTCTCTTAAGATTTAAGTTAGAAACTCTCAATTAAAAGATCCGGTCTTTTACGAAATGATCGTCTCTGGTAATATTAGAAAGAGGTTTTTTTATATCAGTGTGTGTATTCAGCGATAGTTTTAGAACAGAATCCAGTAAACAGAAGTAACCAACTAAACCAGCGAACAATTATGATGCAGCTTGCATGTTAATGTATGTAGATATATTGGCATCAATTCTATGAGAAATTAATTGAATAAAACTGTTTTCAGCTTTAAATCCACGAATAGTTGGCAAACCATTTAGGGTGTGGAGTGTGAGTGTGGTTGTGCGTATTATCTTAGCTCCATACTCACACCATGACTGGTAGTAGAATTTGAATCAATATATCCAAATATGATTATTTCTATATTTTGTTGTGTTAAGTTTATTGTATTGAAAAAGTCTCAATTTATATGATAATTTTGATGTCCTCAAAGTATTTAATTAAATTTTCAACTCATTTTCTGTACAACAATCCGATCTATTTTATATCAGTAATTAATGTCCTATCAATACTTCGAGCTACATTAATGAATTGAACTTTTGTTAATGTAAATTTTTGAAGGTTTTCCTTTCCTATGGAAGAAATATTGCAGTTTTTTGTTCATATTGTGTGTAATAGTGAGTTATGTTTTTACGATTCAGATAAATGAGTTTTTATTTAGTCCATTTATCATTGTATTTGCGTCAACATACAGCGATTCGAAAGAGTAGTTGTGATAATTTACTTAAGTTTCAGATGAAGCAATGTTATAAATTTGTCACGAGCACTTGAGCTAGAAGTTGTGGAACTTCATATATCATTCCAATCGAGTGAATAATAATTATATAGATTAAGAATTGGGCTAATTAGTGAGAATATCTTGAGTAAAGATAGAACGGTCATGTTCAACACAATGTTTAAGACTTTTTCAAAATAAGATACATTTAACTGTCATCAGACGTCTATTTTAATGTAAAAAGCAGTATCGAAGCTGACACATCCTATGTAAATGCATCGTCTGATTATTTACAGTTTTTTTTTAACCGTCTCAATTCTGTATGCAAAAAAACTGAATTAAGACAAAAAAAATATTGAGAATGAACTACATTTTATATATAGAATATTTATTTACAATTATTGTCACATTTTGCAGATAATTTCAAACAATAGTGTTTACTATTAAAGACATTTTTCGGAGGATGACATGTCAGACTAATTGATTTTAATTAAATTCATCGATAGATTACGATGTTTTAGAATCATATCTAAGTGTTACATCTAGATAAAAGATTACGATGAGAAAAGTCAGATTAGTCAAACGACAAAGAATGAAGAGATGTGAAAGGAAGCGGGGAAAAGGTCAGTAACTGATGAAATGACTCCCTATAGAGATATGATTTCTGTCATGTCAAACTCTCACTCACGATGTCCGAAAGAGACGTCTTTTAGAATTAGATCTATACCACTTGTTTGTATTGTGTATTCAGAATATCATATCCGTTGTTATACAAATCGTATTTCTCTAATCGAAACCTACTAAATATCATGTAAAAGAAAAGATTACAAAATCATGTCTCAACAGTCATCTTCGAACTATATAAAAATGGTTTGGTCGCTCATGAGATCGAAAGATAAGAAGTACTAATTATCATGAACAGTTGGGTTCAATGTACATTTGACGGTTATTGACTATTTGAATCGATCTGTACATAGCACCAATGAGTGCTATATGACTAATTCTACCAGAACTCATTTTCGGACAGGGTGCGAAGTATGGGATGGATGCGCAGTGAATTACAGTATGGAATGTAAGGGTGTAGTTATGAGTATGAGCCTTTAGTTCATCCGCACCTACATTCACACCCTTCTCAAGGCTGGTCTGGACTTCTTGAAGTTTTCTTGAGTAATCTAGTTCGATGCATATATAACCAGGAACTATTCCTTTAAATTTTGTTCTTCGATGTGTATATGAGTGGATCAATTCTCATATTTTCTTGCTCTAATAACGTATGATCAACGGCATCGCATCTTTTCAGTAGAGAACTAGTAACCTTTGCGTCGCATTACTTGCAAGTAATATTTATTTTAATTGTGCAATATTATTGTATTATCGTCCTTGTAATTTTTCCTTAGAATTCACTCCAGATAGTTTCTGTACGTCAAACGTCAGCTAATTTTGCAGTACAATGTTTTTTGATTCAATTCAATTAATAAAACATATCTAACGACGTTGAAAACTAGGTGCATCCTTTATTTAGAATCTTAATCATGTTGAAAAATAGCATGTTGTAAATCACGTACTAATTCTTTAGCTGTTCTTTTTTTTTCTATTGTTAACCTTTATATCTTTCTCATCGGCATGCACAGAAATCAATATGCGCTCGTGAAAGAATCATTTTAGTGTTTGCACCTGTTTGTCAAAGAGACTGTGGGATCAACCTTTGTTCCGAATTTATTCTATTATATTTTATCAGCTTAAGTTATTGAAAAATTGAAAAAAAAAAAGTACTTGATAGTATTATTACATATTCTCATTCATAGTAAAAGCTGAAGACCTCAAGTTCTATAGTTAATTAATACTAAGTAGATACAATAACCTGCCAAAGTTGCAAGAATGATGAATTTTAAAATCGTCGCAAAACTTTTGAAACATTCCTTACCTATAACCTACATAATGGTCAATATATCAAATAAGATGATATGATACTGTGCTTTTGATCTATGAGTTTTCATTTCATCAATAGATTAAATCTTTTTGTCAATAATATTGAATCAATGATCACTAGTAAAAACTCTTTACCTTCTTCGGTCAATTATATTTAACAAAAAAGAAAAAACATAAAACTTTGGGTTTTTTTAAATATACTATTACTGACACATTAGTTGTTATGTTCATATAATTTGTTAATAATATTCAAATTGCCGATTATAATTATTTTATTTTAAAAAAACAAAAAAAATCATTTTCAAATATAAAATCTTAACAATCGACATTGGTTTTATATTTTATAACCTTAAACAAACACAAACGTTATTAATACATGATCCATCGAAATTTTCCATATTGTTACAATTTAATTGACACATCATTGAATCGAATTTATATATAACATTCGCTTTCGTCTTGCAAATAATGACGATTGTTGATTTCCTGTTTTAGGTCTTCTATGCTCTCTATCTTCATTGTCATTTTCATCTTCATCTTCATTATTATTACGACAAACACATCGTTTCCTAACACAACGTCCTCCAGTTTTCCCTTTTGTTTTACAATAATTAGCACATTTCAAATCACCATCATATGCACCCGTAAAGTGTAAGCATAATTTAAAATTTTCCTCCTTCATTGGCGGAAATATACAAATTGTTGTTACGAATACAGTAAAAAGAATAAGTAATTGCCAATGGACCATTTTGTATCGGACGATATAATCGGTATTTTTTTTTGTTTCGCCCAAAGTTTTTTTGACACTTTACTAGTTTCTTCACTTATGAAAAAAACAAAAAGAAAAATTTGAATCTTTTATATTGTTTTACTCTGTTGTAGTTTTTAGGATTAACTAATAAATATATATTTCTTCAATCAATATTTTCTTATATGAAATTGAATAAACGAATTTAATCCCAGTAAGAAAGAAAAAAACGTTACATTTGATTCTTTACTTATCAAAGAAAAAAGAAAAGGCATTTAATTGTTTTTCTTTCTCGAATAAATTTAAATAAATATCAAACGATTTTTCTTTTTTTATTCAAATAATACGAATACAAATTCAATAGTAAATATTTTAATTATTTTCCATTAAAAGTACAAAGCCATCTGGCCATACTCCAATTTTATTTTTCGATCAACAATATAAATAATACTCGCTAATACCTTTCACACAGCGTTAATATATATAATATTTCTGTCTGTATTTGAATTCAATGATATCTGTTAATTTTCATTTTGTTGAGAATCAATATTATCCTATATGTTAGGAACGATGACAAATGCATACAAAAAAAAATAGGGAACAGTTAATGTCAATAAAATAACGAAGGAAAAAAAACCAAGTGATTTGCTACGTACGATATGAAGATCATAAATCAGTGCAAATAATGTCGACGCAAAACTTAGAGATACTCCATTAAGAGTTGAATTAAGTCAAGAATGTAAGCAACTCGTAATCTACGGTATTCAGCAATTGAAAGAGAATGAAATCATTTTAAAACTACTGATATTAAAAGTCAACAAAATTCCATACTATTCTATCAAAGAGATACATAATTTTATTTTTTCAGCATTAGGATATTTAAAAATACTTAGGTCAATCCAAAAGTAGTGAGAGTGACACTTTTATACCATGTAGTAAGTTTTAAGAAACTTTTTCTCTATATATAGTCTTCAAGAGAAAAGAATGCTCTATTTTTCTATTCTATTTGATCATACTTTAATTAATATCATAATAATAAAATTTCAATAAAAACAATTTTATTCCCATGTATCATGGTTACATGAATGCTAGTAAGTATTTTTTTGAATAACTTCTGATAGAAATAAGATAGAGAACTGCAATTTTCATTGTTGAAAAGAAAAGATGAAAATACATCGAAACATGTATTATCGATTTTTCTAATATTGATTTCTGAAGTATTTTTATTCGATTTTCTACCTTTCAAAAAAATGTTCTTTTTTATCAAGAAAAGAGAAAGGGATAAAAGTGGGGTTTTTTTTTCATAGAAATTCCTGGAAAATAGAATTAGATCCTGCATTAAAGTACATATTATTCATCTTCGATTAGTGATTTGAATCTATATTTGATAGTTGAAAATTCACTGTAAACAACTTCCTAGACAGGGTGTGCGTGAATAAATGATACTATCTTCACAACACACCGATATCCACCCGCAGTTTAGCAGAATGCTCATAAAAGAGATGATCAAGCAAATATTAGTTTTATCATATTCTGCTTCCTCTTGAGTGCTTTTTATTATTTTTAACTTTTATTACTTCAAACATCATATCAAGTTTCTGTTTAATCACTATCATTAGTGGTTTTTGTTTAGATAATTTTTTCTTAAAAAGTATTTTATATAACATTGATGAATATTTGAAATTTATCTCTGAATTTACGATGAGATAAACCAAGTTCTTTTTTTTTGTGATTTGAATATAACTTGACACAAGATCAATTTTTGAGAGTAGAAGGACTTTAATAAACAAATTCAATTTAAATTTAATATCATACTATTCAATGTCAACGTATAGATTTTTTGTAATTTTTTTCTCATGTATCTTGTGCTATTTGAACAAGTCTATATATTATTTCTTGTATTTTTATTATCCACAGCATTAGTTAAACAAGATATATAATAATTTATGAAAGACACGCGCAAGAAAAATAAAAAAAAAAACAAACAAACAGAATCTGACAGGATAATAATAATTTGTTCATTATGCAGAAGGAGAAAAGATTCTTTTTTTTTTTTCTTAATTACTTCCATTTCATGATGTACGTGGTGCTCGAGGTGGTATAGGTGGTGGTTTTAATTCTTGTGTATTGATTATTGGTTGAAAATCATCATTTGTTCCACAAAGAGAATTATCAAAAGCAAAAGTATCACTTGATTTTAATACATTATTATCTAAACTTGTATGTCGACCTAAATATAATACTAATTAAATTTATTCTTTATTTTTGAGAAAAATAATCTATTAGCATAATTCAAATCCTGCATATCTCCAACTTGAAGAGATTTCCTGATAAGTCTATTAGAGGTCATGACGAACAAGATTCCACACTATTGCCTCCACTTTCTTGGACTTGAGAATGCATCTATCATGGTTTGTAATGGAAGGGGGAAAGGTAATTTTCTACTTTTGTACTTTAATATTCCTTTTAGATTGTAGTTTATAAAAGCCAAAAAAAAAAAAACTTACGAGTTGATATATCCGTATTTGATTTTTGATGATGATGTTCATCACATTGACTTGATGTTCGAGAATGTGCATTAAATGATGTTGATGGAATCATAAAAAGACGAGAAACACGTGAATAAGAACGCCATGTATGTGGTGGTCGACGTATTGGCTATTAGAAAACAAAAATCATCATGATTAAACTATGTATATATATTTATCAACTTACAAATACTCTTGGAGATGAATCAGCTGGTTCAATATATTCTTTACGTGTAACAAGATAATTTTGAAAACTATTTTCATCTTGAAAACCTTTCATTGGATTAAGTCTTTTTAATTCACGTTGTATATCATAATTTGGTATAATATCATAAGGCATATTTTGATATTGTTGAATTTCACATAAATGTTCACCAATTTGTTGAAATTTTCGAAAATTAATTAATATTTCACCTGTTGGTAAAACAATCATATTATGTTTTTCTTTCATTTGTGCAATACGTGTTTGATTATTAGCTTAAATAAATAAAGATAATAAAAAAAAACAAAAATTTCTATATACATTCTTACCAATAAATGGTACAACTGGTAAAGGACTTTGACGTAATTTTTCAAAATATAATTTAAAATGTGAATCTTCACCAAGCATATCATCAACTAATGTAACAAATGTTCGACTTTGTTTACTAAGACGCTAAAGAATAAAGAATTCTTTTTATTGTATTTAATTGAATAATAAAAGAAAAAAAACAAGATCTTTACTAACATCCCATGTATGTGGTAAAGATTTTTCTAAATCAATAATTCCACCAAATATAATAGCAAAAACAGCTGCAAAATTTTTCTTTTCATATGCTCGTATAGCTATTTGAATAAAACGTTCTGTAACAGCAATACGTTCTTCAAAATTTGATGTTTCTAATATTGATCGTTTACACCAAAAACCAAGCTAAAAATAACAAAAAAATAAATAAATGTATCTTCGTTTTTTTTTAAAATACAAACCACTTTATCAAGAAATTTCATATAATTTTGTAAATTATATAAATTTGGTAAACGATAAAGTAATTCTTGAGATGTTATAGCACGAAAATAAGTTGAACAAATTAAAGTTATTTGATCAGATAATTCTTTCAGATCATACTATAAGAAATTTTAAAAAAAAACAAAAAATTATTTAATGAATTAATTTTAAATCATACAATGTTCGAATAATTCAAATCAGAGATGAACATGGGGATAACTTTTTCTGTCTTATTCTGTCCTGCAAGACAAACATTACAACTCCTTTAAATTTCCTCTAACAGAGAAGTACTTACACAAGAGAACATTCCTAGTTGCTCAATAGCTTTTCGTTTGAGACTATTGTCATTCGATCGGGTATAATCAGTAGTAAAAAAGTTCGATTTTAGCTTGTTGAGTTATGACCGTTAAATTACTCGGAACCTGGATGACCGAATTTTGAGCTGATATTTCTATCATAGAGAAGGTTTTATAATGACTAGAAATACCTCAATGTTTGAGCTTGGACAAAATGTATCCAATAGAGATATTAGCTTATCACAGAAACGTCCTACTTTTGAAACACAGTCCAAAGCAAACATTTTTTTAAAGTGTAAATATCTTAGTACGGGTATGTTCGTTCTGGCTTAAACTACGGAGTGTTTCTAGTAGATCTATGACCAAAGTTTCAGCTCAAAATTCGATCATCGAAATTCTTGGGGATACTATGCTCATAATTCAGTAAGTGAAAACCAAACTTTTTTCCTATTCATCATGATCCATCAAATGACAATAATCTCGAACGAAAAGTGATTGGACCGTTCCCTCGTTAGTTAAACTTCTCATTCATCTTAAAACTAATCTACTTCATGATTTCGTCAAATATTGTAATTACAATCTAATGTTGAGACAGAACGGAGATCCTCATAAACTCCTTAAAAATGACCAAAAGAACCGTAAAAATACAAAATCTTCGCAGCAATAAATTTTCGGGCTCTGAATTCTTTTCAACGAATTCATAGTTCATTAAAGTTTACATGATACACATAGTTGATTAATCAGTTACCAGTCTACAGGCAACAAGCCAAGCCTTAAAATGAAATCTCATTTCATAGTGAACTGCTTTGAGTTAAATTGGTAGCTTGCCGCATACTGGCATAATACTTTTACTATTAACAATAATAGTTTCAATGAGAGCATTCTCTAAACTATTTGTTGCGTGATCAGCAAGATTAGGCTTGATTCCACTTATTGTTTTTTATTTTTTATATGGATACAATCATAGATCAGGAAAGTATCTATCTATGATATGTATTACTACGTACATGAAAAACATCTAGATCTTCAATTTGATCTCGTTCATCACTAATTAAATCTTGTTGTTGATTTTTCTTTGATGAATCTTGATAATCAATTGTCTATATTAAAATAATAAAGATTTTGTTTTTTTTTTGATAATCATAAATAATAAAATTAAATATTTCAAACCTGTTTATCAATTAATTTTAAAATACTTGTTTTAAATTGATATAAACCACCAGTATCAGGTATTGATTGTAAAAATGTTTGTAAATGATCAAGTACATGATCATTTGATTCAATAAGATCACTAAAATATTTATCAACCCATTGTCGAATAACATTAAGTACTCTACAAAAACAAAAACAAAAAAATTAATTAATAATTTATTTATTAAATTCACATATTTTTAAAATCATTTACCTTAATTTAACCGGTTGAACATATTCTTTACGAAATTTTTTTAATTGTTGTTCTGTATATAAATATGCAGATGCAGGTTCAGGTATATTATATCGTTCAATAAGTAAATTTAATAATTCTAATGGTGTACAATAAGATTTATAAGTCATAAGAAATGATTTAACAAAACGTGGATGTAATAATTGATGATGTGTTAAATGTTCAATTAATTTTTCCATCGTTGCACCACGAATAATAAATGATGATGATGATTTATCATTTGTATGATAATCAATAAGAATATTTGTTGGTAAATTTGGTGCACAAAATCTATAAATAATTAATTTAACAAAAAGAAAAATCAAAATCGATTAATTTACTTATATCGACTTGGATCAGGAGTTAATAAAACTTGTTGAGCATCTTCATTAACAAGAATATTATATAATTCACGTTGAAGAATACTAAAAAAAAACAAAAGAACTCGATTTATTAATATTTTCTTATCAAATTAATTTAGAAGTTATTATATCCAATAATCAAAAGAAAATGTCAACTTTTATTTATTACAATAGAATATTGTTTATTTAGAATGGAAATTACTCATAATAAATAATTGTAAAAAATCCATTTTTTCTTGATCTATTAACGTCATATTAAGAATCAATATGAACACCTGGAGATAATTGGCTATTTCACCCAATACTTATTGAATATCGAGAAAAAGGAAAACGCATTAGCACAACCCAATATATATAGAATTCATATGTGTTATTTAGTCTCATTATATTAATACAGAATATGTTATGTGAAAAATCTCTAACAGACTATAATTACTTCGCAAGGATAATGGATCATTAGTGAATTATTTTGTTACTATTCTAAATTTAACATGTACTCAGAAAGTACTCATATTTATTGTCCCCCCGAAAAAATTACAACTTGATCAATTTATGTTTTTCTATTGGTTATATATAACAACTGTAACAAGTCAATACGTTATAAGCCATTATCCTTGATATCTACCATATGCTTGTTGATGTGCGCAAAACAAAAATCAGAAATTGCACGCATTATTTAGAATGTCACAAGGTTATTCAAATTTCGAAGAAGACTTTGGAATTTTTCTAGAACAGTCGAAATCGTTTTTTTTTTCTAGAAAAGAAATATTGTCTTCATTGACTGTGGAAATATACCCATTGACCTTCCCTATGAAGAAAGTGGAGCTACTAAACTTACACTCATTATATTTTTCTTTGGAAATTAAAAACTTTTTTTTTTTGTTCAAGTTTAGAGTAAAACTGTAATTGTTAACAGATTGAAATCCAGTCATAGTTCTTTTCGTATTACAAACTTTTCAGTAGAATTAAAATATAAAATAAGAATGATTGATCAATATATTTATGTATTTCCATTGTTAATTGCTTAATCTTCATCAATCAATCTTATTCAAAGCAGTTCGATATACATGTAAGAATCAAAGTTGAAGATAATGAAATATATTGAGGTTTGTTTCATGTTAGTGCAAGTGAATGACTGTCAGGAGTGTTGTACAATCGATAGAGAATATTCAAAACATAACTGAAAATAATTTCAAAATCGATTTATAATTGAAATAGTGGCGTAATCAGACGGTAGTGCATTCACCTCTAGAAAGCTTTGAGCTCCCTTACAAATGATTAAGTTCCGCTTATAAATGGACTTGAACCTATGCAACTACGGAACTACCACAATGGTATAGCTCTCTGTTTAAATTACAACTTAATTTCATACTATTATCAAAAACGAAGATCAACACATATCTGTTTGTCTTATTAATGATTCAAGACTAAGTTTATCTCGATGGATGTCGAAAGCCTCTGCAAGAAAAAAATACAGGATACATATCTTCAAAAATTCGATTGTAAGCATGATCGAAATTAACGTGTTTTTTTCTTCGATAAGTAACCGTGACGAACAAAAAAAAGCCGTCTAGGAACATTATCAGAAGGTCTCTGTCCTCTCCTTCCTAACCATTTTCTGATTAGGCGACTAACTTAAAATATGAATCATTTGTTTTCTTTCCCTTGAAAACATCTTTAAAGATAAACTATGATATAGACCTTTTATTTCGTATATACATGAGTAGACATAACCATTGAAATTTATCTTGTTCAGATCGAGCTGCTAGAATATAATTTTTTTCATCACATTGTATTTCAAAAACATGTTCATGATCTACAAAAAAACAAAAAAGAAAAAATTTTTTTTTTTTTGTTTTTTATTAAATTATTAAATAATTATACCAGGTATAATAATTTGATCATTAATATTAAATTTTCTTAACCAAATTTTTTCTTTAAATTTCCATTTATCATTTGATAAAGCTTTACAAAGACATAAAATTGTTGAAAATAAAATAGCACGTCGATCAACATTTGTTATTAAATTTGATGATGAATTTTGTATAACAATATGTTTAAGATAACTATCAATAAGTGGTGTTGATTCTTTAATATCCCAATTTTCTATTAAATTTTTCCAATTATTTATTTTATTATCATTTAATTTTGGCATTGAAAATGAATGAATACTTAAATTCCTAAAACAAAAATAAATTGAATTTGTTGTTTTTTTTTTTTTTTTTTTTTTTTGTATACATATATAATTTAGATCGTTTAATATGATAACTATTTTGTCTTAATACACTAAGTATATCAGTTAATTGAGCTGATTCAGATTCTGGAAATAAAGCTAATTTCTTAAAATACAAAAAAAAAAGATAAAACATTTATTAAAAAATAATTTAATTAAATCTTTATACTTCTAAATAGATGAGATATTGTTGAAAATGATGAATAGGTGTATGTAATAATGCAGGTAATAAATATCGATATGTTTCTTTCATTTGATCGGATTTCGACTAGCAAAAAAAAAGAACAAGTTCTAGAGAAGTAAAGAAAAAACAAAAACTCTACACTCACTTCTAAATATTGTTTTACTTGTTCATTATTTAACATTTTTTTTAATTGATCTGTATGATCTATTGCAAGAATTGTTTGAGTATATTTTGTATAACATTCAAATTCATTGCCCTAATTAAATTCAAACAAAAACAAACAAAAAAAAAAGTAACGAATTATTCTTATAATAAATACGTCTATGACAATATCATATTAACAACTTAAGATAGCATAGATTATCTAGTTATTTATGTTCTGAACTGTCATATAGATAATAGTCAATGATTGATTGAATCAAACATATTCAAGAAAAGAAAAAAAGCGAAAATTCCGTACTCCAAGTGTATGTCAATATTATTTTTAGATAAATTAAGTCTACTGTCAACGTATGTCACGAAGATATTAGTTTGAATTCATTTAACATAAGTCTGTCTGACAATAAAGCCCAAATACTTTATCGTACTTTGACAATGATGAAGTATTTGGATTTTTATTATCAGACAAACATATGTAAAATCCATTCAAACTAATATGCTAGTGACACATGTTGACAGTAGACTTAATATAACTAAGAAGCTCTAGAGAATAGCTTTGACATACTTTTGAAGTACGACGAAATACGGAATTTATGCTTTTTCCCTATGTTAAATAGAATGTATAATTACCAAAAACAAAAAAGTATATAACACGAGATTTGTATTATTCACGCACTTTTTTCATGCGTTAAGTAATCTTATAAATCGAAAGAAATCTTATACAAAAACTTTCTCATCTAGTATAAATGTAATTAATGCTAATTTTTTTTGTTCTGCAATTTTGACCACTAAAAATTGTTCGGATAGCCAGAGAAAATCAATACTACACTTTTTAATCTTATCAATCCACATAAATTTCTTAGATTTTTATTGGCTACTAATAAAATATTTAAAAAACAATAGTCTAGTCCTATTTTTTTTTTAAATTAGTAAAAAGTTAAAATTATATATTCCTCAATAGATAAGATAATGATTAGATCATCAAAAATAATTAATTTTACATATCAAATAATTTACTTCAATAAAATTTTGAAATGGTTCATATAATGAAATATCTTTTGTAATATCATCACGCATTTCTTTTGCATCTTCAAGATCCGATAAAAATCTAGTTGTTAATTCATAAATATCATCCAAACAACCAAAAACATTTTCAATTATCTAAAAAAAAAAAAAAAAGCATTGATTCAAAAACAAAAACAAAAGTAATTTCTTCAAACCTTTTGATCATCATTGAAAAAATTTCGAATAGGATTACGGAAGAATTTTATTAATAATTCTAAATCATCTTTATATTGTGTTTCTGTTATAATAAAATATCGTATTAATTCATTATAGGACATTGTTGCTATTGAATTATCTATATTATAATTTGATGATGCAGTATTTGTTGTTGAATTTAAATCCGAACGAAGAATTTCAACAAAAATCTTTTCAAATAATCAACAACAAAAAAGAATCAAAAGTAAATATTTATTTCAAATTATCATTTAATCTCTACCGTATCAGCATTCATTACTAAATCAATATCATTAGCTATAATTTCATTTTTTCCTAAACGATTAACATAATCATGAGCAAGCTAAAAAGAAAAATCATTAAAATATATGAAAATTAGCAAATAGAAATTTTTGTTTTTTCAACAAACTTTAAGTACATCTTTGGTACAATGTTCAAGTGTTGTTGCTAAATAACTAATATCCATTTCATTATGTATTCCAAATTCCTATGAAAATAAATGGATATATTTTTCTTTTCAAAAAAACAAATCAACAAATATTTTTATTCAAACTTTATGAATTAATGTTTGAAGTTGATCAATAGAAAAAATTCGTTTTCGATTACTACGATTCAATGCATATTGTGCTTCAGGATAATTGATATACAGCCTAAAACAAAAAGCCAGAAGTTTTTTTTTTCCTCTTTTTTTTCTAGTCAGAGATAATTATTTTCTAAGCTAAATAAGCCAAAATAACAGACGGAAGGAAGGAGATATCGACAACTGATGTTTATAGTCTAAGGAGAGAAGCAAAAAACAAATAGAGGAATGATACCAAGGCAAAAAAAATACATTGATATTTTCATCGCTTTCTTTCGTTTTTTACATTGTGACCTTTTATTAAAAAGTAAGGACTATGATAAAAATAGAAAAAAAAAACATGAATATCTCTCAATATAAATTATTAATTGTCCTTTACAAAAAAAAATAGATATATATATATAGGATAATGAAGTTTTTTCATTATTATTAGAACAGAATAATCTCAATACATGCTATTTAAGGTATCATCTGTTTTTTAGATTAATAGTATTTTTGTTATATTTTATTTAGTTACAATCATAGAAAACTTTATATGAACATTGTACTCAAAATAAAAATATCATTGGTCTCAAAATAAATAATGCATATCTTGGCAGCATAGATATGGACTTTTTACAGCAATATGATATTTATCATATATAATGGCTTATTTTGATTGATCCTTTCAGACATTGTAAGAAGAGAAGAACAAAAAGAAAGAGATAAATTAATATAAACATTCTCATAGAGTTTGACAACCTAATGAAAGCTGTTTGATGTAATGAGTTTTTCCAAAATAGGAAGGTAAATTTTATTTGTATGGACTTAAAATATACAATTCTATTTATGTTATCTATTGTAATATGCACTTCAATCTATCAATTGTATGTAATCTAATGAATTATTCATCAGATATAAATATTTCAATATTAAATTATAGTATTAAAAAAAGAATATTTCATATATTATCAATAGCGAAGAGTTCTCTCATAGCAATTAGTTGTTTTTCTTCTTGTATTGATAAATCATTGGCCAAAGTACAATATCTCCAAAGAAACAAACCACAATTTACGATAAATTATTAGACCAACATTTATAATCTCATAATATTAATATGATTAATAAACATATTATTGAACAACAAATTCTATGAATTATACTGAAATATGTAAGACAAATTATTAGTAAACTCATTTATCTTCTATGATATCATCCAGAATAATTAATCTTGCATTGAAAAATGTATTTCTTCAAGGAACTACATATTTAAAATTAATAGAATTATTCATTGTGCATATAATAAGATGTTTGTTTTGTTTTTTTTCCTCTCTCTCTCTTTCTAAACTCATTCATCCTACCATTGTTCAAGTTCAGTTCGATGTGGATATTGTCGAAGAAGAAAACGAAGAATTTTATATAGAAATTCTTGAATACGTTGACAAGCATCATCATATAATTCCATTAATGGATATTCTCGATAGAATAACTATAAAAATTAAAATAAAATAAAATAAAATAATTTTTTTTGTTCTTTTTTTTTATTTATTATCTTAATTCTCGAGGTTCTTACAGTTAATATTCCAGGTCGTAATAATTTTTCCCATTGTGCTGATAGATTATTACTCATATTTCAAATAGCAAAAAAAAACAATTTTTTTTATGACAAGAGATAAATCTAGAACATTTAATAAATAACACATTATATTCATCGAATTGAAAAAAAAAATTACATGATCAAGAAAATAAAAATAAATCAACTGACAACAGAACAAAACAAAAACGAAATAAACGATCAAATGTCTTACATGAAAAAATAAAAACAAATAAAGTTTATCTTATTTAGAGAAAAATTTCCAATAGATGATACCACCTAATATGCCAAGTTCAACAAGAATAATTGTTATTAGAAGTACTTTATTCATTATAACTCTAAAAAAAAAACAAATAATATTTTTGAATCTAATTTATTTCAAGTCGAACTTCAATTAACAAAAAACACTATCGAATGTAATGTGTCGGTTATTAGCAATTTCATACGCACCCCTCCCCCTCCTAACTATTATCTTCAAATCCTCCTATTTGTACCGTCGAAATTTGATGAAAATGAATTTTCATTATTGAGTAGACTATTCGATACAGATTTTTGAATATAATATTCGTTTATTCGGGCACTGAAGTTTGTGATGTCAGAAATCTAGAAATAAAACCTCGTGTTTATCACATTTTGCTATCAAATCGAAAACATTCGATTTTCATTCAGAAACTATCAAGACCTGACGTTTTTGGCATATTTAAATTTTTATAGACAACTCGATGAACTTTATTCAATCGTAACATAAAACTGTAAAACAAAAACAAGCATTGAGACTAGGCAGGGATACTGATTTCACTTTAGCATTACATTAATCAATACAAATTATGATATTTTTTGTCCAAGAATCATTACACAAGAGTATTGTTGTTAGCATTAAGTTAATCCTTTCAGGCCCATATACAAAACATTATATGATTTTTCAAGTTCAGTAATCTTTGAATAACTTACGAATGCAAAAAAGATATTGAGAAGCGATTTTCTCTGTGACATAAAAGAAACTTCGATGCATACATCTATACAAGAGTTATCACCCTAATAAGATCACTCTGATAGTAAGCATAATGAATCTTTGGAACATCAATGCTATTCTAACAGAAGAAGGGCGGATAATACCTTTCTGTGGTCTGTGAAATATTTCGATTTTTCGTGTTGAAGAGTGGCTTCTAGTGATATTATTCCAAAGGTTGACTTGGCGACAGCTCCCAATCGAATTTTGATCCACACTTCCCACAAAAATGACCAAAATATTTTTTCGCCATCCCTCTGGGGAAGTACGCATCTGGACCGAAAATGACTTTTTTTTCAAGATATCAACAATGCATAATGCCCATATAAGATATAGAGTTTCAAAGAAATTTCGTCTATTGGTTTAGCTGTGGACCTGAAAGTATTAATGCAATATTAACACTAAGGTGAAACTATCTATAATAGTACCTTTAGGTTTTGCAAAAATTATTATAAAGAATTCCCATTTCTTTCAAAACATGTTCGATCGATCTTATAAATTCCAGCAACAACAACAACAACGAATGTAGAAAGAGAAATTTTCACTACTAATTGGATTCTAAATTATGAAGAAAAAATCTTCAACTAGATATAATTTTACAGAAACATTTTATTAGTATGATCAGCAGAAAAATATTTATATAAGAAAAAATGATTTCGTTTTGTTTTTGATTCCTTTTGTTCTAACTCATATTACTTATCGTACTTTCTTTTTTCTTGAATATTTTTTCAAATAAAGTTCTATAGTAAAGCTTATGAATCTAAATTATATATATTATATCATTTTTTTTTCCTTTTTTTGATACTCATGTATTTTAATTCAGAAGGGTATCCTGTCCTGCCCTACTCTCGGGATCGAACAGGGCACGGTGTACGTTTACTCTTATGCCTTTTTGTGTCAACAGAGCAGGGTAGGGCAGGACACGGTAAACAATCATCATGTCTACACCTTTGGTATCGAATAATTTCAAGCATTTTCGTTTACAAAATATATTACTGTATTTGACATTAGAACTAGATTTTTGTTGATTATGATTGTAACTGAAATGAAAATAAGATTGACCACAATGATATTTATTTTTCAGTAGAGAATCATTTTCTAATATTGATTTCAAAATTCTCCATATTATGCCGATTCAAAATAGAAGAAATACTCTTATAAAGATCATAACTATCTTATTATCATTTCATACTATTTCAATTAAATAATTTGAAAAGATTTTTTTTTAGTATTTTACCTGCTATACATTAATCGAAGTGTTTTACTACCAGATTTTAAATGTTCACCACCTTCATTTAACTAAAAATATTAATAAATAGATTTTTTATATATCAAAAAACCAAAAAATCAATTTTTTTTCTTCTTCTACTTTATCTTGTGTACGTAAAAGTGCTTCACGTTGTGTTGTTAAATCAGACATTATTTCGTTTCCTAATTGTTCAGTTTCATGAGCAGTTTGACGAGATATTTGTAATGATTCACCAGTACGAACTAATGAAGAATGACCACGTAAAAGTAAATCACGTTGTTGTTGTCCAAGTTTCTACAAAAAAAAACAATCAAAATAAAAAATCGATTATATTAAATAAGAAAAATTAAAAAATATTATTCAACTAACATCAACTTCAGGATCAAATCCAGAATTCCATGCACCATGTATAGGAACTTTACTAACATTTTCCTAAAAATAAATTTTCTTTTTTAATTTAAAAAAATTTTAATAAATCGTTCGAACATACTAAACGTTGACGAAGTATATCAATACGTTGTTTATATTCACGTCCATATGATAGATCAAGATGTTCAAGATTACGAGCCTTAAAATAAAATATTATTTTATTGAAAATCTATTTCATATGAAAAACAAAAACAACATACTAATTTATTTGCTTCATTAATAGAGTTTTCTACACGATGTTTAGAACTTAAATTACGTGCTTTGAAACAAAAAGAAAAAACAAAACAAAAATATTAACTTTTTTTATTTGTAGATGCTTACATGATTCAATTATTTGAACATCTTGTGTAATCTGATCGACGAGTGATGATAATTGCTGTCTTAGACTAATAACGTCAGCCATTAGACTACAAATCTGGAATAAGGAAAAGTAGTCATTCGTGTTTGCTTATTTTATTTATCTTTATGTTTTTTTTCTTCTCTTGAATGGTTTATTTATCTTATTACTCACTTTAAAGAAAAAATAAATAAATTATCATACTTTTAGATGAAACTCTTTAAGGAAAAAAATAAAATTTATGATATATATATATATTTATTTTTCGTTCATTTATTTTTTGCTTTTTATTCTGTTCATAGCAAATTTTTCTTTATCCATCTTTATGCTTTTTTTTTTTTACAACACACGAATCACGTAAAGAAACCCAACGAAATCAAAAAGAAAGATGACTGTAGATGGTAAAAATGAAAATAAAACGAAAAACAAACGAAATAAAATGTTCACATTGAAAACAAAACAAGAAAGAAAACAAACTTCTAAAACTGTTTCTATCCCAATTCCTCATTGTTTAGCTGGAATTCATTTGATGTATTTTTCCAAATAATAAAACCAATATGATGTTTGTGTTGTTAAATGAAGTACAAATAAGAGAAGAAAACCAACAACAACAACAACAACAATAATAATAATAATAATAATAAAGAAGAAAAGATGATGTTCACTGCTCTTATCATTTATAATGAACAGTTTCTACATAATCATTCTTCCAAAAAAAAAAACAAACATTTAAAAAACAAAAGAACATTTTAGAGAGAGAGAGAAAAAAACACGATCATAAAAATGTTCACATTTATGCCATTCGAATGCTTTGAATTATTTGGAAGACAGCCGAACCAACAACAACAAAAACAAATAATGCCAAAAGCCATGGACCAACAGGTGTTTTAGTATCAACTTGTTTGGTTGATTTTGGTACATTACCACGTTGTGTTACTCTAGCACTATGTACTTCATTAGCTCGTTTACGTTTTGAATGATTAGCCGGCATAGTTATAAATGTCTAGTATAATAATAAACAAAAATAATCAATTGATTTTTGTCTGCTCGAACTTTTTTTTTCTTCTTGTCTAAGCTTATCTTACTGTTTAAATAGAGTTGGATGTCTTTAAATAATCGATGGAAAAGAGACACGTGTGTGTAGGTGGAAAATGAAAGTACAACACAATAAGTTAAGCCACGTAAGAACCTTTATATGCTTCTTCAAGCCTCTGTTCATTTTTGTAAAAAAATAAAATGCGACATCTACCTTCAAGAAAAGGAAAAAAAAATAAAATGAAGGTTACAAGAAAAATCTTAATGGTAGAAAATAAATTCATATATTTATTTATTGTGTCTCCTGTACCTTTCTTTTAGAGAAAAACAAAAAGAAAGAAAACAAATGTCGGCAAAATCAATCCCATCCGAATGGGAATTAACACCTGATGAAATAAAATTAATACAAAAACGTGTACAATTACGTACTGTAACTAAAGCAGAATTTCTTAAACGTTATAGAAATCCATTTTATCAAACTGTACCTGGACATTTTGTAAGATAATTATATTTAGATTGTATCAATTTTCATATTGAATAATTGATTATTTTTAATAGGTTGATCCACAAAATACTCGTCTTTATGCATATCAACAAAATAGTTATCGTTATTTATATACATCACCAAGAATACTTCTTGCACCAGCACTTTTTCTTCTAGCTGGAGGATTATTACAATATTTTGCACAGAAAAAACGTGTAAGTTTAAAATATTTTTTTCTGAAATGAAATTTATATATATATATATATATACTTTATGATTAAAATATTTTACTTAGATACAATATAACAATGATTGTAATGCAGGAAAAATTCCATATGCTGATCGACCAGATTTTAAATCTTTTTTTTGAATGAACAATTTAATAATCTTGAACTTTCTCTCTCTCTCTTTCTCTTTCTTTGTTTTTTTTGTCATGTAGATTTGCATACCCTTGGTCTTTTTTTTTATATATTTGAATACAACTACATGAAAGTTTGGTATGACATTTTCCTTTTATTGAATAGCTTTATTTTATTAACAATAGCATTTATTACCTGCCAGTTGCTTTTATAAAAATCATTTAATTAATATATTATCATAATTTGATTTGATGGTTTATTATCTTTAAAAATATAGTCATGAAAAGGCTAAAATACTAATTGCTTTTAAATGAATGCTGAAAAAACTGATTTTTGCATAGAGACAGATCTTAACGAGAATAGTTTCAGATCTTTTCGTTGTTCCTATCCTAAGATATCTCTATGGTTTTTTACATCGCTCATATACACCAATAGATTCGCAAATTCTTATTTCAGAATAGAAGACTTGAGATTTTTATAATAAACTACTCTCATTAAGGTTTGTCTCTGTACAGAATTTCAAGTCAAAATTCGAAAATCAGTTTTCCGAAGAGCAACCACGGTATTCATTTAAAAAATATAGTATCTATACAACAATAAACTAATGGTATGAACTCTTTTCAGGATATTCAGAGCTCATTTGAGTCTACGTAGTCTTAACTCAATAGCGACTTATCAGTCGGACGAATTCCTTTATATTGAATTTGAAAACAAATTATTTAATATCTTAATATAGTTGAATGTGAGTTGTGATGAAAGAACTTTGCTTTCTAAATTTATGCATGAAAAAAATAAATTTGATTAAATTTAGTTTTTATTTTAATTCAATGAATTAGTATGAAATGAAAATTATTTTAAAATGGTCAAAATTGAAAATATATCGATAAGAAATTAATAACAGTAGACAATAGAACCAATTTGATAGAGAAATTATTCTCATTTATGGACAAATGAAAGAATAACCTATCATTCATTATTCTTACTCATAAATTTCAATTCAAGCAAGTATCATTGCTTTTTAACTCGAGAAAGACAAAACGAAATGGATGAAATATTTCAATTTGAATATTTTTGTATTTCTACAGCAAAAGAAACTATGGAAAGATTTTCTCTTTGTGAATATTCCATTTTTTTTTCTATCGCAAATCCATGTAAGTAACAACTACTGATTTTTGTTTACAAGAAGGTATTTTTCTTTAAACTTATGCGAGTGAATTACATATCTGCTAGAAATGGAATTATTTTCCTGTTTTGAAATAAAGAATCAATGATTGATTTTAATTTTAACAATTTGTTCTTGCCTTTTGAATGTAAAATCATTAGTTGATGCATAATCATTGTCGAGCTATAACAAATCGATTAGTGACATAGCAAGAATTTTGATATAGGAGACAAACCACTACCATCTATAGGAAAAAATTTTCTCGTAGAAGGAGGAGGAGCTTGACTCTCTATATAAACACGCCATTAGAGTCGACCGTAGACCCAAAATATATTAGAGATATAAAACAATTTTATTTCTTTTTTAAAATCAACATTCTTCCTCACTATCACAATTAATTCATTAATCGGAATTGAGCTCTTGAAAAAATGTCTGAACGATATGTATTTGCAAGCATTGAAATCATTTTTTTTTTATTTGGCAAGATAGTCCCGGAACTGGGACCAACAATTTTTTTTTTGGCCAGGATCAAGAGCAAAACAATTGAACCCACTCATTATTAAGCTTTGCTTTAACAATCCATGATCTGTAAAAGAATAAACGACTCTGATGTGTTATTTTAAAATAATCAGTATCAGGAGATCACTCCTTCCCTGCTCCAAAAAATTTTGGACAGGACATTCTTCGGATTTGAAAATTTTGGCAATTTTACTAAGCAATTTTATCCGATTTTCCTTCTCCGATCCTGATTACTATATTCAAATGACATCGTTTTCATTTATCTATCTATTCATATTTCTCGTTCATCTTTCTATTCTGTTCAATCGAGCAACGATTAGATTGGTGCATTAAAAATAAAATTGTTTCGAAAAAAAGTCAGTACGAATTCGTCTAGTCTGTTTGAGATTTAGGTCGTCGATGTTGCATAAAAAAAAGAATACATATTTATCTATTGACCATGTTTGACGCCGCGGTCGAAGTATATATATATATATAAATTAACCGCTATGATCTAATTGGTCAAATTTAGAAATATCTTTAAAAAATATTTCTATTGCATAATACATATGTTCTCTTTCGAATAGAAAATTATATATTTTTTTTTTTTTTATAACGTACGATGAATATTTAATTACCAAAATAAAATTCTAATTCGTTTTAGATTGTATAAGCACTTGTGAATACGAACTTGTTAATGAGTTCAATTAATAATAATGATTTAAATGATGATCTTATGATATTTACTATGGGTAAAAAAAAAAACAAATCTTTTTTTTTTTCAGTATAAATATTTATTGATTTGAAAATGTTTTTGTTTTAGATCCATTAAATGTACATGATGATGATGATGATGATGATGATGAAGATGAATTTCGAATTCATCAAAAATCTGATTTATCAACAAGTGATTATCATTCATATGTAACTACAACTGATAATAATATATCTCAAATGATTGATATATCATCATTTGAATTAATAAATCAAAATAAAAAAATGTGTGATATAACTGAATTACTTGGTTCATCATCATTTGATGATGATGATAATAAACAAGATATTTTTAATTGGTTTGATAAATTTCAACCAATATCAACAAGTTCACCAAGTTTAAATATTATTGAATATTTACCTACTCAAATATTAAAACATGATCAAGATATTGAATGGCAAATTGAACAAAATCATTTAAAATATGGTAAAATTAAATTTTTATTATATAAAATAAAAATCTAATTTATTTTTATATATTAGATTCAAAACAAATTTCACCAAGTGATTATTTAACTCGTCAATCTCTTTATAATCGTCCAGTAGCTTTTGAAAAAGATTCACGTTTATGGGCACGTAATTTATTAAGTAATTTAAAAAAACCATCAAATAAATCTTCAATTAATTATTCTTATATAAAAAATTCATCATCATCAACATCATTTGATCATCATATACAATATATTGAACATTTAAATGAATGTAATGATTATCCAACATATTTAGAATATTTAAATGAAAATCGTTCACAATTATTTTATACATTAACAGATTCACTTGATATTATTGATGGTCTTCTTGGAACTGTTATTTCATCATTTTGAATAGATCTATATTTTTGTTTTTGTTTGTTTTCTCAACGTGTTAAATACCGTTGTTCTATCGTATTCATAGGTTTGACAAATTGAAAGAATAAATAAAAGCTACTGATCAGTGATTGAATATCAGTTAAGTTAAAGACTATTATTTTAAAAAAAAAATATATTGATATGTTTTCCAAAGACAACATGAACAACAATGGCAGCAGAGTCAGAACAGATAAAGGCTTTGATGAGTTTGATTAATTGTAAAAATTTTCTATTACTGTTTGATTTTCATTTTCTTCTGTCAAATGGCACACTGTTACAAGATCAATGCAAATTTTATCTACTACCACCTTGTATCTAATAAGTATCGGCGGTGGAGTCATCAGATTTGGATAGACTAAAAGCCTATCCTAGATTCAAGCTGCATAGCTTATGATAAGCTCAAATACTTTTCTTCTTCGTTTAGATTGATATATTTGAGCAGCACATCACATATTTTGTATAACCGCTAATAATTTTCGCTGTCTCCGACTGCTAGTCATATTTTCTTAATCAAGCAGATTTAGAAAAAGCTTTTGAGGAAATATTTGTTTATTTACAAGTAAATAAATCTGAGAAATGTGTACAGTGTGGTAGTCACCGAAAAAAAGTGTTTCGTATCTTTGAGCCGACTATCCATTGAGAGTATCGAAGTATGATTCAATCGGACTTATAAATTTTGGACTTGATGGGCTCTAATGGGAATTCTTCATTACGAGTGAAGAAGAACTGTAGGAGAAATCTGAGTCAGATTTATTAGAATTTGCCAAAGTTTTCTTTCGCCTCTCGTAACTAAGCTTACCTGCCTATTAAACATTTTCAACAGTGAAGAAGCTCAAAATTTCATATCTGTTTTTGTGAAATATTTATGCTTCAGTATTAAACTTTTTTCCGGTATTAGAATCTCTTCTTTCAAAAGTTATAAACGTTCGCAAATTTTTTTATACAAGTTGTGGAATTTCTTCTGGTCTGCATTACTGTTACACGTTGCAAAAAGTGAGTTCGATAAAAGAGACACTAACATATATTATTAAAAGAAGCTATTTGAATAAATAATTTCACTATTAAAAACTGAATTTTAAGTTTAAGAAAGAACTTTTTCACATGATAATTCTAACATGTTTTTTTTTTGTAATCGAAGTAATCACCAGAGGGCATTTTTTGGGCTATTGCGTATTCAGTAAAATGTCTAGATTGGCGAATGATCATAAATGAAGTAATTGTTCGAAGTATAGATTCGACTTTTGTAGGGCGATCGTGATTATTCATGACTGGTTGCATGATTTACAAGAGTTTATCTTTCAAGTAAAAGAATTCTCTTAAATAGACATAAATCAAAATTAATTATAATAGAAACATTTTGTAATACAATGATAAATTATTATAACTATTATAAACAACATTGAAATTTATAAGATATTTTATTTTATAGTTAGCTTTAAGTTTTCAATGAAGAAAATGTTATGAATTTTTTAATAAGCCTAGGCACACATCGACCTCGACCCGTTTGAATTTCGATTCGGTCTTGACTGCAATTATTTTCAATTAATGAATATAATTGAATAGAAGTTCATGGTTGTCTATGATATGTGTACACACAATAAAATAAATGATCTAAAAACTTAAGGAATACAGACATCTTACAAAAAAACAACAATGGCCGAACTATCTTTTGTATTGAATATTTCATTGATGTTATTTGTGAAGAGAGTACATAGTTTCTTTAGAAGAACTCTTGGTTCATAAAATAGTCGGTTTTGAGTAAAAATGATGCAACGGATCGATTCCTGAAAAGGCAATAGTAATTATTCAAGTGTTGAACTGACTTAGTTTCAAAAGATAACCTATCAATTATATCCTCCTGGACAAAAATAGTTTTACACAGTATTTCCCACAAATCATTACTATAAATTAACATTTTGGGAAAAGTAAGGATGTATTCGGATAGCCCGAAGAATTCTCTACAAATCTATATATAAACATTTTGGATTGCACTTATCAGTAAAAAATAAATTCACGTACAATAAAGGCACCCTCATGTTCAGATTTCCCGGAAATGCATTTTATGTTCCTTTAAATATACAACAAGTTATTACAAAAGTAAGTATATATTCTGAAAGCGCGTGAAATTCTGTATCACCCTATACTGTACCCGTCTTGACTTGCAATTGTCTAATGACAAATATTTGGAGTATTATTAATGTACCCTCACCCTCGATACTCCGCATGAACGATTATCTGCTAACCAAGTAAGAGGTATGGATAATTAACAACCTATCAAATTGGATCTTAATGCTGTTGAGAGTGTCTGGTCTTGAATAAACCACTTTGCACAGAGATGACGACTGAATTCCTGACAACATCTAACCTAGGTACGTGATGCGTGAGTACATTAACAATAGTTGAAATATTTGTCATCAAATATTTGCAAGTTAAGATTGGTAAAAGTACAGGGTGATACAGAATTTCACGCGCTTTCAGAATATATACTTACTTTTGTAACAACTTGTTCCTATATTCAAAATATATTTGAAAAAATGAACGAACAAGGAACAAAAAATGCATTTCCAGGGAATCTGGAGATGAGGGTGCCTTCACTGTGCTTGAACTCATTTTTAGCGAATAAATGCAATTCAAAATGTTTATATATAGAATTGTAGAGAACTCCACGGGCTATCCGAATATATCCTTACTTTTCCCAAAATGTTAATTTATAGTAATGATTTGTGGGAAATACTGTGTAAAACTATTTTTGTCCAGGGGGATATATTATTACAAAAGATGTATTGACTAGAGGCCTATTTAATTAAGACTTACAAGAGAACATTCTCGTATTTTGTCTATAAATACTGCATTATGGTCTAATAAGAATCCTAAAATGATTTGACTAAGCTATCGAATTTTTAATAGATCTGTTTTCTAGAGATTCCAAGTTTTCGGAAAACTCTTATTTTCGAATTTTGACCTGAAACTTTGCTCATATAGAGAGCTGAACTAAACTAACTTTCATAAAAGTATTCAAAAGTTTTGAGCAAAATCTCTTTAAGACGTGAGATTTTCGAGATACAAACACTTTTTCATTGATAGTGTATGCAACATACATATTATGAACGTTTCATATCTCGAAGAGGTTTGGTTTAAGACTTCTGAATTCATTTTTATGAAAGTTTATCTAGTTGAGTTCTTTGTATGCGCAAAGTTTAAGATCAAAATTTGATACTCTAGTCAAATTCTTTTAGGGCTTTTTATTAGAACATAATGTAGTATGCACAGGCAAAAAAATCATTGAAATCAGGAGAGAATATCTGAAGAAGTCCTCTCATTAGTTTTGACGGTATGAGAAGAGACGATGTCGAGATTGATAATTGAAACTATCAGTTTGGAAAATATTATCTTAATACATCTATTAATCATGTTAAGTAAAATAATATAAATGTTTGAATTCATCTAAATCCCAAATTCGATAGCGATAAGATTGAAAGAACGATCCTAAGGATCAGATATTATATTACACAAATATGATATATTATCTTTGAATCATTTATTCTTTTGATTGAAATAACGACGAAAAGGAATCATATTTGCCCATTAAAATCAAGTATTTCTTTTGAAAAAATAGTCAAATAAAAAAAAAAGACGTATATAAAAACAGATTTTCAAACAAAATCTCACCATCATGTCTTTAAACCTAAATGAAATCATTTTTCTTTAGCTAGTTGACTAGTGCTTTTTTTTTAAGATTGTCTTAATACTATCTTCTATAATTCTAGAGTTGGAATAGTTCGATAAGAATATTCATGTATCTCATAGTTTCAATTTGTTATTATCTAAAACTAATGATTTATAACAATCCGAAGGTCAAAAATGAGTAAATATGTTACATATGCATAGACTGTTGAACATTAATTGTTTGTCAACCTTTTTCATTCTTTAATCTATTTTTATAATACTTGAAAAGCTTTTTAAAAAGAAAACGAAACAACTAACTATTAGTTTTATCAATTGCTATTTTCATTGCAAAGAAACTTTTGTCGGTACTTTAAGAATACTTTTGTTTTTTTTTTGTTGTTAATAAAATGTCTAATAAAAATTTCCTATTAATTTAATTCTCATTTATATTATAGAAATAAAAAGAAATCAGATTTATAAGACAAAAGAAAATCATATAAATAGTTTAATAAGAAAAACATTACACAAGATCGATTTAGAACAAAAATTTAAGAAGTACAAATATTTTTTTTTGCATCGACTTTAAAGTATTTAATCCGATGTGTCTTCAAATAGTCTTAACATTTTTGTTTTCTTGAATAATATTAAATCTCTGAATATTCAATTATAATAAGTTACATCATCAAAATTTAAAGTAAAAAAAAAAAAGAATTTCTATATTGTAAATCATTGATATAACATAACCTTATTTGATGTATATTTCATTTATCATTATATGTATTCTATTTAGATATATCGATGTAGATTCTGATTGTACAGAAAAAGAAAGTTATGAATAATAATTTTAGTATATAAAATCATAAAAAAAAACCTTGAAAAACAAGATTTATGACATTGTTTTTTCGTATTCTTTTCTTGATAGGTTGTTGTCTTAATGCACTTCATTATACAAGTTAATTAAGTATTGTTCTATTTGATGTCAATAATAATGATGAAGATTTAGTTTATTTAATCACAATTGAAGCAAACATTAGAAGAAAAAAAAAGCTTTTTTTTTTTTTTGTTTCATTTTTAATGCCTTGTAATCATTAAGAATTCCATACGAGAATATTATTAATCGTACGTTCTCGTCGTAACATGAAATTTTTACGTTATGATCGAATACATTATATTAAAATTTTTTTCTTTATATTTTCGAAAAAATAAAATTAATGTGGCGTTAGCAAACACATGCATTCAGAATCATATTTATTTACATGTGACAAGCAAAGAGAAAAAAAAACGAGGCAACTACACCTAAAAGAATAAAAACAATTCAATTGTATTATTATTTTTTTTTTTTTAAATCTTTGACATGGATATTCAATTGTCAATAGCCTAGTGAAAGGCGAGAAGGACGATAACAATCAATAGAAATGGTGATGATGGCTTCTATTCTTTCTTCAACATGCTGATTGATGGCTTATTCTTGTTCGTGCACGTAAAATGAACAAACATTCACATACACACATATAGACGACAATGTTACCTTGGTTTCTTTGCTGTGTTCTGCTTACTTCTATTATGCTATGATTCCTTTTTGCATAGCAGCAATTATTCGTTTTGCTTCAATATGTGACATAAAATTCTTTTCTTTTTATTTCTTCTTTTTATAGATAGATAAATCTCTCAACAATAAAAGTAGACATAAAAAGAAAATACTTTCTTATCAGTAATGTCCTCACGTAAAGGATCAGTTGACAGTTTTGGTGAATTTTTCAGTGAAACAAAAACTGATAATAATGATAAAAAACAAAATAAAGATGATATACCACCATCATCAGCCGTTGCAAATCTTATTAGAACACAACCTATTATTCATCATCCACGAACAGCTTCAGATACAATATGTAAGGTTTTATTCAAATTAATATTTTAATTTATGTATTTTTTTTTTATTTGTTAAATTTATTTTAAATAGCTAATATGAATAGTGAAAATATACCATCGACAAAAAATGTTAACAAAATATCAACATCATTATCACATAAATCTAAACGTATTGATTCACCTCGATCAAAAGCTAATGAATCAGGTTCGATATAAAATCCTTTTCTTTTTGTTTAATTAATTTCAATATTTTATTCTTATTTTCATTTATTATAGATTTTAATAATAACAAAGAATATGAAAATGTTGATACAAATATAGATAATAATAAAAAACACATGTTATTATCATCATCATCACAAAAACAACATTCACCTGAAACTACTCATCATATTAATAATTCAAAATTAAAAACTTCATATACAATAACTAATCATAATCTACGACGTAAAGAAAAATATTTACCTTATATTCGTCCATCAAAACGTCAAAAACGTATAACAAAACGTTATATAAAAGATAATAAAAATGAAATTGAACAACGTTTAATGTCAGCACAAAATAATAGACTTAAACAACTTCAATCATGTATAAATGAATTACATCAACAATTAGAAGAAGAACGTATTGAAAATAGAACATTACTTTTAATACAAAAACGTGAAGAAAAAGATTTAAAAAAATATTCAGATCAAATAGATGATATACGTCTAGTTACTCAAGATTATACACATGAAATTGAACAAGTCAAAGAAGAAATAAATAATGAGCGAGAAACAAAATTTAAACTTGAACAAGAAATTGAACGTCGAGATCATACATTATATGATCAAACAAAACGGATGAGATTTTTTCAAAAATTACTTCAAGAAAAAAATCTTGATGAAATTGATGAATTACGTGAACGATTAAATGATGCTAATAGAAAATTAGAAAAATATCAAGAAAAAACTTCTAATAAAGTAAATATTTTATATTAATGATTGTTTTATTTCTTTAAGTTGTTTTTTTTTTGTTTCATAGGAAAAACAAATTGAAAATCTTGAAAAAGATTATCGTCATGAAATTAATCATGAATTATTAAAACAACGTGATCTTAAACATGAAATTGAAAATCATTCAAAAAAATATACTGATTTATTATTAAAATATGAAGATAAAACACGACAAATTGATACAATGCATATTTATATTCAACGTGGTGGACGACGACCATCACATTCATCATCTAAATTAACAAAATCTTATTCACTTCAATCACTTCAAGATACATCACCACGTTTTAGAGAAAAAATTCTTGAATATGATAAAAAACGTCGTGAAGAACAAAAACAAGAACAAAAACTTAAACCCAAACTTAAACCATTAGTATTACCTAATAATCATCCACCACCAAAACGTGAACGAAAAAAATACATACCTAAATTAGATCAAAAACCACAAACAAAAAAACCTTTATCTATACTATCACATATAAAGCATGATGAAAAATCACCAACAATTGATAATGGTAGTATTTTCTCGAAGTATTTTTCTAACTAAAATCACAAAGCACTATTTTAGAAGCACCAAAAAAAAAATTTACTTATTCGAATTTAGAGCTTGTCGGGTCCAAAATTTTTTGACATAGACTCAAATCGTATTCCTAACGAAACGAGTAGAAATTTACTCCTCACCGGTCATGACAGACCGTAACATGCATGTTAGAAACGACTCGTCACAAAAAATGGCAAACATCTTAGCAACGACACATCACAGACCGTAACACTACACTTTAGCACACACTCTCCCTCTCCATGTCACAGACGTTGTTGATATACGAACAAAGATCGTAAATCAATAACGTACCATTATAATTTATAAATCGCTTTCTTATTGCATTTTCGAAGAAGAAGAGGAAAGAAATGTGTCCCTAAAATGAATAGAATAAAACAATATCCCTGTGATTAGCATCAGTTGTTGTATAGGGTTTCATATTTTAATCCTGTAGGGATTGTGCTTACAACTTTTTTAGTCTGAGTCTGATAGTCATTTCGAAAATGTGCAATACTTTCTATTGATTACTAAAACACTCTACACATTTCTCAGATAATCTTGACAATAGTCTTGTGATAATTAATTGTTACTTTTCGAACATGACTTGTTGGGTTGGTCTTGAAGTCGAACTCGGTCGAGGAGGAATAGTGAGGAGTTCAAACTTGAAGTCTGCTGTTTCCCCTCGGTTTGGAACCACCCAGACAAGTTTCACTCGAAGTAGAAGCACTTAATTCTACTCTTTCTCTCGTAATTTTATTCATTCAGCATATGTATTGAGAATATGTAGTTGAAAAATCTTGTCCTATATAAATAAAAAAACCAATTTCAAACGTATAGTATCTCTATTAACAAAATGAATATTATAATTGATAGTAAATCAAATGACAATATGAGTCACTAAGTATAGCACTACTATACTAAATCTAACTTTATATATCTAGAAGTTTCTACACATAATGCAAAATCTATTTTCACAGATCACATTCTATAATCTTCGATTGTTATTACTGTTTGTTTTTTATCTTTTGTTTTCTATTTACAAAATTTATCACAATAAAAATCAAATGAATTTCTTAATTTAAAGTTAATCTCAATTTCACATAAAACACTTTTTGTGCAAGAAAAGGATTAATATGAGTTGTTATTTATTTTTTTTTTGTTTTATTCTTTTTTAGTTTTTACTATTCAAAATACAACAAAAATTCTTTTTTTAAATATTCAATAAAATTTTATTTTAGAACAAGAAAAATCTCAAGTTCGTCGTTTATCAACACCAAATAGTATTAATGAAGAAAAAAGTGAATTAGATGATGAAACTATTAGTGATTTTATACATCTAAAACCTCCATCAGCACCAACAAGAACTATTCGACAACGTGAACAAAATTTATCTCAAAATCCAATTCATAAACGTTCACTTACACCTATTTCACCACCATTTGAATCAAAATTTAATTCATTAGAAACTAATGAAAATACAACGATGTCAAATCTATTTAAACATATTGAATCATTACCATTAATAAAACCATCAGTAAAACATGAACTTAATGATAAATGGACAAATATAAATGATATCAATCAAAAAGAAGAATCAACAAAAGAAGATCTTCTATCAAAATTATTATTTGATGAAGAACAAGAAAAGAAATCAACAACAACAACAACACAAATATCACCACCATCTTCTCAACCAGCATCATTAATTATGTTTGAACCTACTTCATCATCAAAAAATAATCATGAAAAAAAACCGTCTACACGTATGACACCAACAAATGTATATGATTTTAATCAAGCTAAATTAATTTAAAACAGATCAATTTGTATATCTAAGAAGCAAATCAATCTGCTATTTTCAACTTTTGCTTTTCAGCAACCGATCTTGATGTCGAACCTAATATTAAATATAATATGTGCTTGTAAATAAAAATAAATGCAGAGTTTAGCTTCGCCGACGCGTTTCGTATCTTTGATAAGATAGTACTCTTCAGGGCTCTACTATATCTAGAATAGAAAACAAAAAGCAAAATGAAAAATATATTTATCCTTGTCGAATAGAAAGAAAAATAAATAGATGTAGGAATCTGAAGTTATATGATGGATTTATTAGAATCAAAAAGAAAGATAGTTCCACTGTATATATCTAATTACGATGACAATGTTTTCTCAAATATGCTGTTACAAAGAAAAGTCTAAATATATGACGTGAATCACTGTCTAAATTGAGAAAACGGCGTTGGTCGATTTATAGTCAGAGTAAGAGTGTACTCTAATTTTGGTTCTTCGCTAACACTCCATGAAAGATTCCGAGAATATGGATATTCACGATAATCTTGATTGAAAAATTCTTCAAGAAAGTTTTTCATCTTCCGATATAACTCTTTTTTAATTTTTCCCAATAGTGCAGGAGGATCTTCAGTACTTGTATCAGATAACACTGGCATTAGATCCGCATCTAATGCTTCTGGTGATAAAATATCTAGTGGCATCCAGTGTCGAATTAATGTATCTAGCATTTCATGGTGATCTTGTGTGCGTTGATCATTATGACTAGTATGATGATAATTTAAAACACCAACTATTTGTGTAGATAGACGAGAGGTAGCTGGTGGAATTGGCTGATGCGATGATGTCGTAGATGGTTTCGGTGGATTCATCAAAATATGAAAACATAAGATCAGCACTTGGTAAATGACGCTTGGAATGTCCTTGAGTAAATCGTATATAATATGATAGAACTGGTGTTTCTGTTCTGATGTTTATTTGTTTAATTAAGAAAATAGTATAATAATAAATAAGAATCTAGAAAATGAAGATAGAATAGGCTAGGCAATGGAAGCTTACACGATAAAAGTTCAAATTAATAATGAGTGTAAATCAATGGAAAACAGACCAACGTGTATATTGAAGATACAAATCAATCTGCTAATATCAACTTTTGCTTTTCAGCAACCGATATTTGCGACGAAATAATTTTAATTACTATAGATAATGTGCTTTTAATTAAAAAGAAATATGGAACTTTACTTCGCCGACACGTTTCGTAGCTTTGAAAAGATAGTACTCTTCAGGGCTAGATATTTGTATCTATAATAGAAAACACAATTTGATAATAATCATGTATTTAGTGCAACAAAAAGAACAAGGAAAACAGGTATAGGAACACAATAGATCAATTGAAGAAAATTTCATATTTGCTTACTATTTTGTTCAGTAGTAATGTCCGGAAGATTTTGTATTGAAACATCAGAGATTGTCATGATAGTTATAAGAACTTTTGAACTGAAACCAATAAATCTATAATATAAATCTGTCACACTTCACCTTTACGAAGCAAATTAGAAAACTTTATTCAATAAAAAATGTTTACAAAATAGTAGACAAGTTTTACAATTAAAACACGCTACACATCAACAAAATAGACATTATATAAACAAGACCAAAACAAAAAAAAAAGAAAACGAACGAAAACATAAACAATAAACTTAAGCTATAACTTAACTATTTTCTTTTTTTTTTTTGTTTTTAGTTTCTGAAACCCTTGCTCACTGAAAGAAATCACCGAATACTTTCTAATAATTCCTTGATCCTGCTCTGTCTGGTGGGATAGCCACAAACAGACAGCCACAGTGACCTTACACACATCTATCTTATTCTACAAACAAAAACAAAAACAAAAAAAAAGAATCGACGTTGATAATGCCATATTGATTTGATGAAATTTTGAATCTCAAAAAGGGGAAAAAAAGGGACAGAAGAAATAAATCGCATGGCGCGGAGATGACTTTTATCATCTCCATGGCTGGAAGGGATCTGTTACCACTGGGTCACACCTTCCGCGTAGCACATCGATACAAACATCTACGCCAGCGATTATAAAGAATTAAAGAATATATATATATATATATATATATATATATATATAGGAGTCTAAGACAATTCTATTCTGAAAGGTATTTTTATAATTTAATTTAATTTTATGTAAGACATTCCAGAAAAAGATGAAAGAATATTTTTAAATTCGAAGGATAAAAGTCCGAGATAAAAAAAAACCCTAACTAAAACTTTAACATACCTATCGTTCAGAATAAGTTGTTGTTGGTGGTGTTATATAAAATGAAGAAATGATTTGATATCAGTTTAGAAGAAGTATTTATATACCTGCTGTACGACAGACTAGCTACGACAGACCAGCTATGATAGAACAGCTACGACAGACCAGCTATGACAGACCAGCTATGATAGAACAGCTACGACAGACCAGCTATGACAGAGCAGCTACGACAGACCAGCTATGATAGACCAGCTATGACAGACCAGCTACGACAGACCAGTTACAATAGAGGAGATACGATAAATAAGATTCGATAGATCATCTTTCATTTCGAAAATAGAGACATTGAGGTATGACATACTTCTATTGATAGTCTAGTGAAATAGAAATTACGTTTCATTAGTTAATATAAATATTATGACTAATTTCATAAGTAAGAGAAGCAATACGTTTTTTAGTTTATGACACATTTTGTTATGTTAATTAAAACTGAGTTTCTTTTATAATCTACATCCTATTATCATTTTAGATTTCATCTGAATTATTTGCTGTTATCAACATGCAGTCCATATAGACATACTTAGTAGGTAAGAATATAAAATTTTGTTATATTCTGTGAATATTTTGATATCTTTTTCTTATAGTTTTTTACTGATCGTATTTATTATTATAACTGTTACTTGCATATTCTCCATATATATATATATATATATATATATATATATATATATATATATATATATGTACTGGGTTAGTAACTGTTAGAGGATAACCCTGGCACTATATTATTTTTCTTTCGTTCCTCTTCTCTTCTTGTTATCTATTTCTTTGATATGATATATCTCAGGTCATTTTCTTTATTATATTTTGTTTTTATGTTTTGAATCCTGGACAGTGAATATATATACACATATATGTCTTTCATTCTTTTTTTCTTTTCTCTTTCTCT
>CAJNOL010000772.1:76014-104675 GCA_905250125.1 Rotaria sordida
TTAATCTATGTACCTCCTCCTCCACAATTAATCTATGTACCTCCTCCACCACAACCATTATATTTACTTCCTCCAGCACAATCATTCTATTTATTTCCTCCAGCACAAGCACTCTATTTACTTCGTTGACCGTAATCATTCTATTTACCTCCTCCATTAACAACATTATGATAAAGAACTTGTGAATGTGACATTCTTTAGTTTTGGGTTTTCTTTGTTTCTTTTCTTTTTGTTTTTTGCTTCTTGATGTTATGAAAGCCGATTGTTTTTTCTTTTTTCGAGTCATTTCTTTTGAATGATTATATATTTTGCTACATTACTTAATAGATAGCTTTAGATTATGTGATTTTTTGAACATCTTCTACATTAATCTTAATACCAAGTTTCATAAAAGTTTTGCAACATTTTAAGTTCTGTATATATCTCAATTCAGACAAAAGATAAAATCGTGAGTTTAATTTTGGAAGATAGGTAATTCAATTCCCTACAAACTTATGTTTAGCTTAGTTTAAAATAATGAAGCTAAACTTTTCAATGAACTGAACAGTATGATGATAGGAAACCCATCAAATCTTCACACCTGTTTTTAATTACACATTTTCTGACTTTTTTTGATGTTTTAAAGAAGCGCTTCAAAATCCAATTATCAGTAATACTATCACATATTAATGTTCTTTTAAAATGATTTGTATGATTCTAGTACAATCTATTTAGGAGTAATAAAAATGATTTCTCAGATATTCTAGTATAGAAACAGCATTTCTGACATTATTCAGGCTCTTACTTCAATTGAATTGTTTTATCAAATGCTTTTCTATCTTCGCTTAGAAAGAGAAGCTCGTTCATTATAAAATCTTACAAAAGTGAACTCGATTTGGCCACTACTGATCATGTTTTTAAGAGTTGTTATCCTGGATGTAGATCATGGAGAGATAATTTGATGATTCTCAAAATATTGCTTTAACAAAAATTCTGTCTCATAGAACGAACGAATGTTCAATATATATGAGGAATCGAGTAAAGCTTTTACTAGCTATCTTACCGTATATTATTTCAAAACGTGAATCATTCACTTTACTAGAAACAATAATTTAATTCAAAAAAGGTATGGGTAGTAAATGCATTTTCCATTGTCATACTATTTGGTCTATTGAGAAGTTTAGGTCTATTATTTTAAATTAAGCTAAACACAAGTTTGTACAGTATTGAATTACATATCCTTTAAAATTAAATTCAATATTTTTATCTTTTGTTTGTACTAAGATATATGCAAAACATAAAATGTTGCAAAACTTTTGTGACACTCAGTAACGCTGTTATCGACTACTGTTATTGAAAAAAAAATGGAAAGAATAGAAAAGGTTATATCGAAGAACGTAGTGGCAATGGTCAAGTGAAGATCAACGTTTACAAAATCAAGTAAAAGTACTCGATTATCGTCAAATATATGAATTGATTAATATGTAGTTAGCTTGTCTCTTTATCATTCAAATAAATCAATTTCATTGCTCTACTCTTTCCCTTCGCATATTTCTGTTTTTCGTTTTGTTCAGCTGAATACATGATGATAGTCATCTTTTTGTTTGTTCTATTGTAGATATATGTCTCAAGTCCTGAAGAATATATTGTCTCTTGAAAGATATGAAACGCATCAGATCGAGATGGTATTACTGCTTTTTCAATTACTTGATATACTATACATATTTCCAAAATTACATGGCCTATGGGATACATACTTTGGAGAATCTTCTATTAATGATATTATTCCAGTTCTTACTGCTTACAATTCACAACGACGATTGGTTCATACTCGTAAACTTTAAGCTGGCAAATTACTATGAAAAATCCCAGGTCGACGATTTCGGTCACCAGGTCCCACAGGATCCTGCAGGAAGATGAAGGAAAATTCACTATATCCTGCGGGTAAATGCTAGAAGTCATTGGAACGGAATGGTAGTATTTCAGACGGAAAATTTTCAGATTTTTGTTTTGTTGGTAACTTCCGGTCAAACTCATCCTGTTTCCTACAGGAAGTTGTCCGGAAGTTACCAGAAAAAAATCGGAAAATTTTCAGGTCACAATACTACCACATTGTTCTGATGACGTTCTAGTGTTTTCCTGTCGGGACCGGTCCGTACTTCTCGACCTGGGATATCATCAAGTCAATGGTATGTTGCCAGCGAAAATTATTGTCTATCGAGATGGTGTTACTGATTTTCAATTACTTGATATATTACACTTGTTTCTTCAAAAATTCCATACTCTATGGAATAGATACTTTGGAGAATCTCCTATTAATGATATTATTCCAGTTCTTGCTACTTCTAATGTTAACAATTCGTAAAGACGATTAGTTTATACAATCGAAAATTTTAAGCTAGTAAATTACATTGAAAAATATCATCAAGTCAATGGTATGTTACCACAGCAAAAATTATTGTTTATCGAGATGGTGTTACTCGTTTTACAATTGTTTGATATACTATGATTATATATATATATTAAATTTCATTATTTGTTAAAGATTTTCAATAACATCCATTCCACATCAGCTTTTTCTCACTTAAATTGAAGATTCGGTTCCGAAAGTTCCAAAATATCCTATAAAAAACAGACTCTGCTCTTATTCTTCCCTTTCTCTTTTTCTTGTTTTTATATGAAGCCAACGTTAATTTTTTAGCTTATTTACATTTCATTAGTTTTTATTTATCTATTTATTTATTTATTTGTACTTGCATACAGTGCCCTAATGAGTGCTTTTATTTGCAAATAAATTACATGAAACGTGATGATGAAGCTAAATTCTGCATTTGTTTTTTATTCACAAACACATGTTATTTCCAATTAATTTCGACAAAACAATCGGTTACTGAAAAGCAAAAGTTGAGATCAATAGATTGATTTGAATTTTAGATATATAAGTCGGTCTGTTGTACAAAAGTAAATATGAAACAAGAAACATTATTATATACAATAGATATTATTGATCTTTGTATGATGATTTCCTAAGTCGAAGGAGGGGACAAATACACTTATCGATCGCCTCCCCCCCCCCTCCGCTCATGTTTCGATCTATTTCGACTAATTAGCCCATGGGAAGGTCATTAAAAGTATTTCTAATGCTCCAAGAGCAATATTTTAAGAGATATATGAAAAATTAAACTTCTGTTTAAAATTGCATAAAAGGTTTATTTTTTTTTTGAAATAAAATGTAACAAGTGTATCATAAAAAATAGTTAAAAAATTAGAAGTCATTAGGTCCCCACTCAGCATCGTCCATGTGTTCGATGTCCTCACTCTTAGGCGTCGGAAGGTTGATCTCATTCAATTGAAGTCCCTCTACTCCCAACTCCAGTGGTCCAGGATAGCCACGAATGACATCATCGATAAATTACTGAAGTTGAGCACCAAGAATCTTGTGATTTTTTATGTAGCGATTGAAGTAGAAGTGCACTGCCATGTACTTATAGATGAGTTGATCAGAGCGACAGGACTTAAATAAACTCTGAAGATGCTTCTTGTTGTTCTCAATACTGTTGATATGGTTTTCCTTGTCATTCTTGTCAACAAACTGTCCTTTTGAATGGCTAACGACAGTGTGTTGGGTTGAAGCCGAGAAGAGCGTCTTAACTTTCTTATATTGTTTAGTTTGATCAGCACATATGCGCTTAATTTTCAGGATGGATATACTTCAAAAGAAGTGACCATCGATCATGCTTAGCCTTACTATTGGTTTGAAAGTAGAGCCCTTCTTTTGTTTCATAACAGTAGATGCCAAACAAGACAATGTTATGAGAGTGAGTATAGCGGCCTCTGTTGTATTTGCGACAAGTAAGAAAGGTTTCGTTACACCCAATAGTAAGACCAGGTCCTGTAAGTTGTCCTTCTACATGACAGGCAATTACTTCACAAATTTCACGTCAGAACGAGTACTGATCGGACTCTGTGGTACTGCTAATTGTGTGATTATCCTCACAGTTCTGAAGATGTATTCGAAGTTGATTGACAGATATCTTCCAAACAAATGCAAACACTAACTATAAATAAGTATAAAAAAATTACCTTTTATATAATTGTCTAAGATTTACACAATATTATAAACATATATATTAAATTTCACTACTAGCTAAAGATTTTCAATGACATCCATTCCACATCAGTTGTTTCTTATTTAAATTAAAGTAATTCATTTCTTCATAAAGCAAATAATAGAACATTGATTGGTGCATTCTGGCTTTATGTATATTACTAGAATTGGCTTATTCAAAACTTCTGAAAGATTTTATAACAACCATTCAATGTTAGCCAATTGTTATTGTTATATTATATTTGCAATACTGACTGCATCACACAACCGACTCTGATTTATCATAAACAGACTCTGTCTCTGTTCTTTCCTTTCTTTTACTCTTCTCTATATATTAACCTAGCGTTTATTCTTTATTTACTTACACTTCATTAGTCTTTACTTCTTTTTTTTTTTTCTCTATTTATATGCAGAGCCCTGATGAGTGTTTGTATATTCAAATAAATGACAGGAAACGTGTCGGTGAAGGTAAATTCTGTATTTATTTTTACCTACAAGCAAATACTATTTCCAATTAATTTCGAGAAAAGATCAGTTGTTGAGAAGGAAAAGTTCAGGCTAGCAGATTGATTTCTATTCTAAAAAATCTAAATCGATCTATGTCTCATCGATTTACGCACACTCACACCCATACCAACACCGTATTTTCTGTTTCTTCTTTTCCAAAGGCTTGATAATAAAGAAAATCGAATGAATATATTTCACAGATATCTTATTAACAATGTTTTTTTTTTGTTTAAACTCAGACACGAATATCTACACAGTATGAACAAAAAAGAAAAAAAAAATGTTTATAGAATCGATTGAAAAATACATGAGGACAATAGAATCTTCGATCAATATTAAACATCATCATCCTTGCTTGATGAAGTATCCATATATTGACAAAGTCGTTTAACAATGCTTCTATCTATTTCTTCTGCTGTTGACGAAGTAAGAGAACTGATCTTTCTTCCGTGTGCACGTAACTAAATGAGCAAAATGAATAGTTTAATTGAAAAATTTAATATATTATTTTTCCTTACTGTCAATCTCACATGATATCACCAATGTTCACCTTTTTTTCTAAGTTTGAAACAATTTAACCATATTCAATATAACAAATCTCTTATATGAATCTAAGTCGGTTTTTATCATCAAAGAAAAAAAAAAGTAAAAATAATTTGGATAGCTATTATAAGTGACAATGATTAAATGAAATAAGCTATACATTGAAATAAAATGATAGGAATGACTTACTTTTATCGATGACATTTTAACCAACCAATTTTTTTTTTTTTATTTGAAGATGGATCTATCTTTTTTTTTGTATTCTGTCAATGAGATTGTAAATTGTTCGAGCAAATCCGGAAAGTCCAGATTATTTTCGATCTTCCACTAAATCAAAAGAAAAGAAAAACAAAAAAATTTCACATTAGGTTTTTTTTCAATTAATAAAGGGTAACATCCGAATAAAGACATCGTTTTATAATATTCAAAATGACTGTTTTAGGGTCAAATATTTGTTTATTAACATTACTCCAATCAAATATTGTTTTTTTTCCTGCAATTCTTATTCTGCAGTTATAAGTGTTGTATCAGATCCAGTAGAAAGATCGACGACGATATCTTCTTAAAAAAAATCAATTTCAAATAAAACAAACAAGTTAACTATTTATTTTTCAACAATTCACACAACCATTTATTTTAAAATACAAGGCGAACGATTGCGAGTCGAATAACTCAGAAATGGTATCTCCAATAAAATACTTTAACCCTTTTAGGCCCATTGCTCCGCCAATGGGTGAAACTTCTTGGAGACCTTATATATAATATAGGCAGTGCGTGTTGTCAATATTTTCATCAAAAATTTTTAAAAACCTTTACAGTAATTTTCGATTCGTTCACGTACTTCCCTACGGAAATGGCGAAGAAGTATTTTGTTCATTCCTATATGGAGTGCAGACGTAGATCAAAATTTGATTGAGATCTGTCACAAAACCTCTTCTAGACATATAGCAACATCAAAACTTTTTAGATTTGGGTTTTGGATAGTTTCAGACTTTGAGTCAGGCTCTGTGTTTGATAAGTCAGGTCGCTCTCCAAAACGCGACCAAAAACGTCAGATCATCGAAAATCCAAATCCTCAAAACTCAAAAGTTTCAGTGTTGGTAGATATCTAACGTCCTTGTTCTTGTTAGAATCAAGGTAGTGTGCCAGACATCATCAGGCTTACTACTTAAGTGACCTCGTTAGGTTTATAATTCTTACATAGATGTTTACACTGAAGTCTCCTCTACGTCATAAAAAACCGCACCTCGATATCTTTTTGGTGCCCCTAAGATATTCAGAAATTAAGACTACTGAAAAACAACAAAAAAACCGTACTATATTTAGTATAATGGACCAGAAAGGGTTAATGACTAGATAGATTTTCACTTTACCATAAAATTCAACTATGTTAAGAATTATTCGGGATTAACAAAGTCGGAACCAATTATGATTGTTCATATTTGAATTATTCTCTAAATTCCAAAAAAAAAATTAGCAGTATATTTTTTGATTTTCACAAAACTTATTTCAATAATAAGGTCTATTGAAATCGGCTAATCAAGTTCTATTGATTTAATCACTTGTTCTGTAGCACAACCATTGCAGATTATCTATACAATAGTCGAAAAATGTCATTTGGTACTTGAAACTACACTTTCATAAATATAATCATACCATCTCATAGGAAAAGTTTCAAAATTGAAAATAGTTTCTACTTATCATGTAGTTATAATTCTAAACATGTCCAATGATCACTCTTTAGCAAGGATAAAAATATAGTGTAATATATTGTCTATCACATCTGTCCATTAGTATTATCTAATACACTTGTCAATTATTAGACTTTCTCTAAGTTAAAAATTTTATCTTAATATTACAGTACTATCGTAAATCATCTTGATTCTTCTACTATTCTACAGATCTTCAGTATAACTTTATCTCACTTATATTGTTCTAAGTGTACCCAATGACAAAAACCTTTAAACATATTCCAAATGATCATCAATGCCGCTTAATATTATTTAATGAATACATTCTGACTCTAGAGATAGATACAATCTTTAAATATTAAAATTGGTTATTGTTGATACTTACTATATTAATGACAAGATGTTGTTGATTATTGTAGACTGAGCTGATAGAAAGAAAATATCTGAAAGTATTCAAAATGTGTGATAAATGAGCAAATCGAACAAAAAAATGAAACAAAAATGTAAATGAAATATGAAATGAAAATATTTCAAATGGAAAATATACAAATGGAGAATAATCAAATGTCAATGTTAATGTTGATATGGATGATAACGATTTGATGATGAAGAATATGAAGGAGCTTTAGGCCATTGTAGATTAGAAGAAGAAGAAGAAAAAGAAGAATTTTTATTTTCATTTGCTGTTGGTAATGAAGGCATGGTAATAGATGGTGTAAATGTTCGATTATATTTTTGCCCTATAATACGTGACAACGAATCCATAATTTCACGCACGCCTTTCATATCAAATAAGAAAAGAAGCAAATGAATCAAAAGGCTTTTATATTCAAATTTATTCTTCTTACCGTGCAAAGAAAAATAAGGAGTAGATGGTATCAACAAATCCTTGCGACGTGTCCACATATCAAAGAGATCAAATTTAACAAAATCATCATTTTCAATGATGTAGTCTGTTCTTTGAATTATAGATTGAAATTCATTTTGTTTTTCAACTGAAAAGTGTTGATAATGAGGCAATGGTGACATCCAGTACATATTACAGCCTTTTGAATTGATGTTTCGCAAAAAACGATTCAAGTAATTTATGAAATATGTTAATTTGAAACAATAGTTATTGAAATACTCATTAAATGATAATGTTGATTGAGATAATTTTTGTCTGAATTCAAAAAAAAAAACAGAAAGTATATCAGAATTATGGGAATTATGCTTAGACATACTCATTGATGTCGGAATTATATGAACGGAAAATTATTATATCAATTGATAATGATGAAATATGATCTTTTATGAATTTTAATTCATGAATAAAATTATCATTTAGTATTGTAGGTAGATATACATATATTAATGTAGTTGAAGTATTACTTAAATAAAATTTATGAATGTCACGATATTCATTTGTATAGAGTTTGCCTTCTGATAGTAAAATTTCTTCACCTAAATCATAAAGAGAGACAATTTGACAATCATTATTTTCACTTTCAACATCATATACATATGACAAAATATGAAACATAGGACACAACAAAGCATAACATTCAACACAATAAAGTGCGACATCCAATTTAGCAAAATACACCACCCAGCACAGCAAAGTACAATATCGAATAGAAAAATATACGATACATTCCGATATGACTAGAGCCAATGATTACAAAACATTCCTTTCAATTGTTCTATGATACATCCTTGTATATGTGACATATGAGGCAATATTATATGAGCATAATTTACATCCGAAATTCACTATATAAATTGTTTTCTATTTTCAATAGCTCAACATTTATTATAATTTTCGTTTCATTGAAATTGAAATACTTACAGTGATACCAAAGGAGCTAAGGAGGGGCTCAGTTCTCTTTTCCCCACTCAGATCAAAAATACTGACGCACACCATTGGAAATACGTCTTTTAAAAACTCGATATAATCGACTCTTAAAATGTAGTCGATACTGAGATGATATCTACTGAATTGAATCGCTCGAAGACAATGTACATTCTTAACCATTTAACAATCTCTCAATAGGTCCTCATATAACAATATGATTGAGATAAAGTTTCGGAACAATAAACACACAACAATGTATTAGTTAAATAGCATCAAATGAATTCAATGATACTTAGTAGCATATTAGAAGTACATAGGCGAATTGATCAATAGCACATATACACTAACTCATCTCGAATGCAATACATTCATTTGGCATATGACCATACAACTGATTTTATCTTAGACTACAATATTTCACTTACCTTCGATTGGCTTGTACTTGCCGTTTTGATGTTTAACCTCTGAATGTTCTAACAATCGACCATATTTTAAGGATTTACAGAAACCACGAAATAAGGTCCGTATAAAATTATCGCCAATAAATAATACAGTTAAATTTTTAAAAATTTGTAAATAGTCTTGTTGTGATAGAGGTGAAGATGAAAACGACTGTTTAGTTGATTTTGCTAATTTTTCTTCTTCAGCTGTTAATGGTGGTTTTGTGATACGAGTAATCTTAGGTAATTCGGATAGTTGAATAGAAGATGGTGATGATAATGATGACATAGTGATTTAATTATGATAAGTAGATGATAAATAGTAAATCTGAATTATAAATTAAGAAAATGATAGATGATAATATAAGGCGATTAAAAAATAAAAAAAAGTTAAGAGAATAATTTTGTCTATGGCATGAAACAAAATATGAAAACACTTTAAATTATAATATAATCTCCATGAAATTAACAACTTTTTTGTTTCAATGGAAATCCATCAGTCAAGAGAATTTTTTAGACTAAGAAACCATTAGAATATTGCCATTGATTTTCTCATGAAACATTCGAAATTAATTATACAAAGTGATCCCAATAAAATATTACTCATTGATGATCATTTGAGTTAAAGAATTTATGAAGCTATCGGAAATCTCATATTTAACAGATTTTATTCTATTCTAACATACTGGCTCCATATATGCAACTAATTTAGAGTAAAATTCAAATTATGTACGTCTATATACGCCTTCATTTTAAATTAAATGCGAATTGACTTAAAACTCTGAAAGTTTATTGGTCATACGTTCTCTTCAGTAGAAATGCGACAGCCAATTTGTAGAATTTTTTGAGGATATCGAAAACAGACAATATTGATTCTTATGTCTTTCGTAAAACGATTAATGAATGAATTCACATTTAAATTAGATCCAATACATATAGTACATTGAAAATTAAGTAGTCAATTGTGAATGCAGGATAAATTGAATAGTAATTATATCTTAAGTCTATTCGATATATCAATGCGCGACAAAAGTTTGACCCGCGGATCCAATCGTTTATTTTATCTTTATGAAAGGCATTGCAAATCATTTTATTATTATTATATACACTACTCTTAGACGATCCGATATTCATATTCAGCCTTTCTATTTCGCATGTTTTTTTTTTCTCTTTTGTTTTAGATTTCTAAAATACTACAACAGACAATAATGCGACATGTAACACAAGAAGAATGTTTATTTATCGTTAAAGAAGCACAAAAGTCAAACGCCGTGTGTAGTTAGTTGCGATCACCGAACAGTTAGTTGTGTTCTTGCTCGCTTCCATCAAAACAGGATTGTTAACCGATCAAGAAAGACTAGGTCGACCAACTACCGTTACTGATGGTCAACAGAAAGTTATTAGATAAGTACATCGCAAAACATTCAACTGTAACGGCTAATGAATTTTCTAATCATGTCTTTAACGCGTTTGGTATACGAGTGAATGAATGCACATTACAATGATATCATCGAGCTCTTGGATTTTGTCCAAGAGAACAACATATCAAAGTTAAATCAACATAAGCTCAACTCGAAAAACGATATTTATTTACGGCAGAACAACAGAATAGCAATATCAAAAAATGGATTTTTATTGACGAAACACAAGTACAATTACGTAACTCAGGTGCAATCGATTGAATAAAGTGTAGTGAACCAATGCCGATTCATGAAATTTCTTGTCTTCGTGTCTACGTCAACTTATGCGATCCCATCTAGTGGAATGGAAAAACGTTCGCAAGGTATGATGATTACATGAATCAAACCATAAATCAGCAACTATTAGAGTCTTGCCTTGGTCCATATATACACAAATGCTGTTGTTATGCTGTAGTTCAAGATTAATTAAAGTCACATTGGTCAAAACCAGTTTGTCAGTAATTTGAAGTTCATGGAGTTCAATTATTAGATTGGTCGCCTCACTCGCCTGAACTCAATACAATTGAATATGTTTGACACTCACTCAAGGAAATGGTTAGAATGACATAACCACAAACGCAAGCTAAGTTGGAAGCGATGATCGATCAAGCATGTCTTCACATTTCACAAAAAGTCATCCAAGGATACATTTCACACATTTCTACTTTACTCAAGAAAGAAGCAAATAATTCAAAGGATATTATGTGCCTAGTAAATGTTTAGAAGTTCTCTCTTATATATATATATATATATTATATTCCAATATCTTGTATTGAAATCAAAGAAAAAATACTCATTTGAATAGGAGCATAACTTTTGTCGCGCACTGTATAAAGAAAGCTTGTATATCCATCGACTGAGGTCCGATTCTTTTCTATTTAAAAAGATAACCACAACGAACTACTACATAGACGATATACACAATTCTCATCATCTATGAGGATGTTATCAGCGATTATATATCGTGCCTCCTTGTTTATTTGACAAACGAATTAGATACAAGAGACTCAACCCCATAGAGAAAAACCGGACAAGAAGAGAAGTAATCACTGACATAGAGACAAAACACACAATTCTGTTTTGGGTGTGTGTCTCACTCTATGGCCGGAAGAGATCTGCTACCACTGGGCCACAACTTCCGCATAGCACATCGCTTGCGCGATGACAGTGATTACAAAGAATTAAAGATTTTATACCCAAAAAAATATACAATTATTGATCCAATCAACATCGATGAAGAAATATCTAGTTGTATGGAATCAATAAAGGGGATCTCGACTATCTTTCACTTCTACTCGAGAATGAAAACGCTGAGATGTAACTAAAACGGTACTTGCAATGATAACATGTAAATAATGCCGATAGAATCTTGATTTAACTAACTTAGATGAAAATCTATAACAGGAAAGAAAACAGCAATAAAAATATTTAAAGAATATTTCAAACCTTCCCTTGTTTCTGACCAGTAGATATATATAAAGAACATGTAAGTAACAGTTATAATAATAAATGCGATCAGTAAAAGACTATAAGAAAAAGATATGAAAATATTTACATAAATTAGTAAAATATTTATTCCTACCTACTAAATATGTCTATATCGAATGTATGTTGATAACAGTAAATAATTAAAATCGAATCTAAAATGATAATAGGATGTTGATTTATAAAAGAAACCCAGTTTTAATTAACAGAATGTATCATAAACTAAAAAACGCATTACTTCTCTTACTTACGCAATTAGTCATAATATTTATATTAACTAATAAAATGCCATTCTTATTTCACGGAACTATCAATAGAAGTATGTCATGCCTCAACATCTCTTTCTCCGAAATGAAAGATGATCTATTGTATCTCCTCTACTGCGACTGGTCTATCATAGCTGGTCTGTCGTAGCTTATTTCTCATAGCTGGTCTGTCGTTGCTTGTTTCTCATAGCTGGTCTGTCGTTGCTTATTTATCATAGCTGGTCTGTCGTGGCTTGTTTCTCATAGCTGGTCTGTCGTTGCTTGTTTCTCATAGCTGGTCTGTCCTTGCTTGTTTCTCATAGCTGGTCTGTCGTTGCTTGTTTCTCATAGCTGGTCTGTCGTTGCTTATTTCTCATAGCTGGTCTGTCGTTGCTTGTTTCTCATAGCTGGTCTGTCGTTGCTTATTTATCATAGCTGGTCTGTCGTAGCTTGTTTTTCATAGCTGGTCTGTCGTTGCTTATTTCTCATAGCTGGTCTGTTGTTGCTTATTTATCATAGCTGGTCTGTCGTTGCTTGTTTTCCATAGCTGGTCTGTCGTTGCTTATTTATCATAGCTGGTCTGTCGTCGCTTATTTCTCATAGCTGGTCTGTCGTACAGTAGGTATATAAATACGTCTCCTAAACTGATATCAAATCATTTCTTCATTTTATACAACATCGACAAAGAACTTATTCTGAACGACAGGTATGTTAAAGGTTTAGTTAAGATTTTTTTTTCAGACTTTTTTCCTTCGAATTTAAAAATATTCTTTCATCTGTTTTTGTGGGATGTCTGATATAAAATTAAATTAAATTATAAAAATAATTTTGAGAATAGAATGGTCTTAGACTCCTATAATAACATTCTTTAATTCTTTATAATCGCTGGCGTGGATATTTGTATCAATGTGCTATGTGGAAGGTGTGGCCCACTGGTAGCATATCCCTTCCAGCCATTGAGATGATAAAAATCATCTCCACGCCATGCGATTTTTCTCTTGTGTCCCTTTTTTTCTACCTTTTTGAGTTTTAAAATTTCATCAAATCAATATGGCATTATCGACGTCGATTATTTTTTTGTTTTTGTTTATAGAATAAGATAGATGTGTGCGTAAGGTCACTGTGGCTATCTGTTTGTGGCTATCCCACCAGATAGAGCAGGATCAAGGATTTATTAGAAAGTATTCGGTAATTTCTTTCAGTGAGCAAGGGTTTTTGAAACTGTAAAAAAAAAAGAAAGAAAATAGTTAAGTTATAGCTTAAGTTTATTGTTTGTGTATTCGTTCGTTTTTGTTTTTTATTTTGGTTTTGTTTATATAATGTCTATTTTGTTGATGTGTAGTGTGCTATAATTGTAAAACTTGTCTACTATTTTGTAAACATTTTTTTATTGAATAAAGTTGTTTTACACAAAACAATCGATTGCTGAAAAATAAAAGTTGAGATCAGCAAATTTATTCATGTTTTAGATATACAAGTTGGTCGGTTATACAATTGATTTACACTAAATACTTTGAATCGATTCATTCAAATAATGGTCCGTTACCTATTCGTTCGTCTTTTCATCTTGTTAAGAAGTGTCATTATTCGGCTATTATCATACGTATACACACGAAATATAACATCATTGTATGTAAATGTTAATGACAGCGAAGAACAAATGATGAATAACGAAGTAATTCATTTATTTATTATTTTTATGAGTTTGACAGTTTTATTTTAGGAACACATGGAAATTATTGATAATAACAGTCAAAAAGATATTTGTTTGGTACAAGAACAAAATAATCGTCAAGACGTAAATGTTGAAGAAAAAATTAATATAAGTATCAAGTTATTACCAATGTTTAAAGCAAATCAACCATATGAAATTTTTTTTATTAATCGAAAGACTTCATTTAAACTTCTATCACAATTAAATGAAGAAATTAAACAAACACAAGAATTAACATTGTTTACCCAAGATGATACAATTCTAAAGAAGCAGTATGCTATAGTTGTAGTTATGTTTGAACAGCACGATAAATTAAATATTCTTATATTCGAAATGTTTCATTTACCGTACTATGCTACAAAATCATATTGTCAAATCAGAGATTTATTTGATTCAATCTTCTTTTATACAAAAGCTACACTGTAAATTTTTTTTAAATTCTACTTTTTGGAAAATCGATCTTAAATAACTTGAAGTATTTTTAAAGTCTTATGATTCATTCTACGAATTTCCAGTATCTCGAAAACGCTTGATTTTCCAACTTATAAAGATTCAATTTGATTTTCGAAAAAAATCATTTTTCACAGAGTGAAAAAAACAACATTGATTTTAATAAAACTCTAAAATCAATTCCGATTCAGAAAAAATCATTCGAACAATGATCGCTATCGAGTCATTGTTCAGTCATGTATATAAGCCGACCGCGCATATTTTTCATTCATTATATTCAACCGCAACTGACTAGTCAGTTGATAACTTATATTTTCACACTCACTCTGTGTGTCAGTCCATTTGGTATGTATTTAAATTATGATTAATTATTTGTTATTCGGTACATTTTTATGAATTACATGTCTATAAAATTATTGAAATTGAAATTGAAATTATTTATTTATGTTATTTTGGTGCATTTATATGAATTAAATGTTTATTATATAATTTCAATTTCAATCATCTATTTATGTTATTTAATGCAGTTGTGTGAATTAAATTGTATGATATTATTTGAATTTAAATTTAAATTGGATTATTTATGTTATTCGATGCATTTATATGAATTGAATGTTTATTATATTATTTCAATCTCAATTGCAATTATTTATTTATGCTATTTAATGCATTTATATGAATTAAATATATATAATATTATTTAAATTATTTATTTATGTTATTTAATACATTTATGCAAATTAAGTGTGTATGATATTATTTGAACTTCAATCTAAAATGATTATTCATGTTATTCGAAACATTTATATGAATTAAATATATATAATATTATTTAAATTTCAATTAAAATTATTTGTTATTTGGCGTATTTATATGAATTTAATGTTCATAATATTATTTGAATTTAAATAAAATTATTTGTTTATGTTATATAATGCATTTATATGGACTAAATGATCATGAGTTATTTAAATAAAATTATCTAATTGGTGCATTTATATGGATTAAATGTTAATGATATTATTTGAATTTAAATAAAATTTTTTATTTGGTGCATATATGAATTAAATATCAATGAATTATTTAACTTAAATTAAATTATTTGTTTATGTTATCTGATGCATTTATATGAATTAAATACCAATGATATTATTTAGATTTAAATTAAATTATTTATGTTATCTCATGTATTTATATGAATTAAATGCTAATGATATTATTTAAATCAAATTAAATTATTTGTTTATGCTATCTGATGCATTTATATGGATTAAATGTTAATGATATTATCTGAATTTAAATAAAATTATTTATTTATTTTGATGCATTTATGTCAATTAATGTTTGAATTTATTAAATTAAAATTAAACTATTTAAGTATTTATTATATTGGATATATTTTGATACTACATGATGATATCAAGATATAATTCGATTTTCCAATTTTTAAAAAATACTCCAATTGCTAAATAGAATCCGAAATTCTAGGAATGCCTATATGAATTCACTTTCGATTTTTAAATTAGAAAATCGAATTTCTTATTTCTTTCCTCTTGAAAACGGTATTTTCGCGCATTTAAAAATTCCTTTCAGAATTCATATAGGCATTCCTTGAATATCCTTGTTCTTTCTCCATAGCTTATTTTCTATCTAACAGTGTATTACAACCTGGACAACAACACGTTTTCTCTATAGAAGTTTGTCAGATTCTATTTTATTATCACCATTTCATCTACGTACATCTGATGAGCATCAGCTTCAGAGAGAGTGTGAACTCTGGTATAATCGAGTATCACCATATAAAACAAAACCTATAATGCCAACACAACATAGATGTGATTCAACTTGTTCATATGCATGTCAACGATACGAAAATCTTAGGACTATTCCTGATAATTCGTCTATTTCATTAGCTTGCTATTGTGTTTTTGGTCAGTGTATGTCTCATTTATCTACGCCATGGGCAATGGGACTTGATTCGTCTATCCATGTGTGTTCTGAAGAGTTAAATCAATCTTACTTTGCCGAACCTTATGCTAAAATAAATAAAGACGAATGCCGATCTTATCTCGTTGAATGCATTGTTAATGAATGTTTTGGTATAAAAAAGCTGGCTCTGGTTGTAAAAAATAATTGGAATGAAGAACAATTACAATCATATATTGAACAACAATATCGAGATAATCAAGTAAAGATTCATTTTTATCAGACCTTTATATTACTGAACATTTCTACTTTCAATTTTCTAGGTTAATTGAAAGTACTTCAATATGCTTCAATATATGAACTAATGAACATTGCGAGTTTCTTTTTCACTTTCTCATATTCAAATCATATTCATTATGTTCTCTCTTTTTCTATACGGATATTTCTTTTCAACTATATTTACAATATTATCTGCATTTCATTTCTATTCTAGATTTACATATCTAGCCCTGAAGAGTACTACCTTTTAAAAGGTACGAAACGCGTCGGCGAAGCAACATTCTGCATTCATTCTTAATTAGAAGCACATTATCTATTCTACTTAAAATTATTTCGACACAAATATCGATTGCTGAAAAGCAAAAATTGAGATCAGCAGATTGATTTGTATTTTAGATATACAAGTTAGTCTGTTATACAACTGATTTACGCTAATTATTATTATATCAGGCATCAAATTATTCTTCGAATTATATTATTATTCTAATTTGATCCGTTTATATCTCAATTTATTTTAACGATTCATATGTCGTCAATAACTCTTAATAATCCAAATAATCCAACACCACAACCACAACAACAACAACAAGAATTTCATCAATGTCATGCATGTGGTCGTGGTGTTTTGGGGGGCAATCAATCTAGTAATTATTTGGGGGGCAATCAATCTAGTAATTATTTGGGGGCCAATAATCAATCTGGTACATATGGGGCCAATAATCAATCTGGTAATTATGGTGGCAATCAATCTGGTAATTATGGTGGTAATCAATCTAGTAATTATCGTGGTAATCAATCTGGTAATTATGGTGGCAATCAATTTGGTAATTATGGAAATTATAGGAACAATGTACGTTCGAATTATCAAAGTAATCGATCGAATTATTCAAATCGTTTTAATAGTCGAAATCGTAATGGTAATTATCGTTCTCGTTCACGTTCCCGTCCTCCATATTACAATTCTGGTCACCGTTTTTATCGAAGAACTTATTACAATAGAAATTATCGATCACAGCGGCCACAACAACAATATCATAATAATCGTCGAGGTAATTATCGTGGTAATTTTCGTAATAATTATCAAAGACAATATCGTCAACCACGTCCATTAACAGTAGGTGATTTCTTGCCACAACAATGTCAAAATGGACAAAATATTTCAACACATACTACGAATAATATTCCTGTTAATGCATTACCACAACGACCACAATTTATTAATAATAATAATACTACACAACCTTTCGTGGTACAACAAGATAATCAAAATGATCAAATTCAGCCACAAGGTCAACAATATCAACAAATAAGAACTACATCATCTTATAGACGTCGAGAACGTCGCCGACAACAACAGCAAAATCGTCATAACAGAATTAATAATAATAATAATAATAATAATAATCGATTTGCTGTACTTGCCGAAGAACAACAACAATTTATTGATAATGAAGAAGAAAATATTAATTATGATAATCAAATTAATAAAACAAATAAGAAAAATAAGAAAAATAAAACAAAAATTCGTTCTTATCTTAATCTTAATTGTATTTTGAATTATTTTAAAAATAAAAATCCACCCAAAGACCCCAAAGAATTTAAAGAATTTAAAGAATTTACTGATTTATTGCAAGATAATAGAACTTGTGATGGTATGAAAAATTTTCTTATTAATTCAGCTCCTGTTTATGATGAACAGATTAGAGCAGAATATGAATTACAAGTATGGCAAAATTATTTAAAATTAGGTGAAGATTATAAATATTGGGCCAAAGAAGTTGTTCAACGTACAAAGAAACGTGATGATAATGTAAATAGACGTTTTATTAATAAGAAAACTGATCAATTATCATCAACAATTCGTCAAACACGTACAACAATTTCTGGTTTACAAATAGAACTTGGTGATTATTGGGCACGAATAACATCACGTAAAAAATACGTAAAAAATGTTCAAACAACTACAGATTCTAATACTACTACATCAACATCTACTGATGCTCCACATATTTCTTATAATATTAATCAATTCGAAAAGTTTATATCAAATTACATTGTAGATTATACAAATCATGTGAAAACAATGTGTGATAGACGTATCTTATTAGCTAAAGCACAAATGGAAGAATATAAAGCATTAGAAGAATTTGAAAAAATCTCTACTGCACCACATAAAATTATCCATTTAGTTTTAAAACCTAAAATGAAGATATGGTCTATTAAAAATAAAAACTATCATATGGCACAAAAACGTCTTCAATCTAATTTACTTCCAAAATTTATTACAAAAAATGATTTATCTTTTAAAATTGATGAATCAATATTAAAACAAAATGATATACAAACTATATATAATGATATGCATCAGATAAAAAATGAATTTTATAGAAGAAGTATGGAATTATATTCTAGAGTAGCTTCTACTGAATTTGATATGATTAAAAATGAGATCGAGACAATTATTGAAGAAAATCGACCTGATACTCTTTCAATTACTCCAAATGATGATAATGTCGATTTAAATGATGCACAGCAGCTAACTCAAGATGATAATAAAGAAGATAAAAGTTATGCTGCCTTTGAACATTATCATCAATTACGTGTTAAACGATTAAATTTAGAAGCCGAACAATCCTGTTATTTTTTAGAGGCACAGGAAGTCGAGGGCGAAACGGACAATCTGCAACAGCAAATACAACCAGTAGATATCGTCCCGACCCATTTATTATCGGTCCAAATATAATTAATGAAGTACCACAAATGAAATTAACTGAAGAAGAATATCAATTGTTGAATTTAGGCCCTCGATTTATTTTCAATGATCCAAAAACGGCTGCACGACGACGTATAACTGAGTTGGCTACACTTCGTAGAAAAATTGAAACTCGTTTTCATGAGAAAAAAGTTAGCCCCGGTCGTCCAGTTCAACAATTTATTACCGAATTAGATACTCTTCTTCAGAATCTTCACAATAGTCCAGCTTCTATTACTACAAATTGTCGTCAAATTAATCAAATAACAAGTCAAAACACTTCTATTACTATTCCAAATGACCTTATTATTTCAAGTCAATCTCAAACGAATACTCGAATGGTTAAAAAGAAGAAAAATTATCATCGATTAATTAAAAGATTAAAATATAAATTTCGATTAACAAATACAATATTAAGAAAAACTGATAAATCAAAAGTATTTCATTTGGGTAAATTACAAAATTATGAAAAAGGATCTGAAGAATATATGAATAAAACCAATGCTTATACATGTCTTGGTACTGAAGATCCACTACCCAATTTACTTCAACGTACTAATCTATATTTATTAAATTTACGTCTAGCTAAATGGATTACACAAAAACAATATGAGCAATTATGTGTTAAAGTAGATGAAGTTGAATTAGCTCATCTATATTACTTACCAAAGGCTCATAAACCAGGAACTCCTCTTCGGCCAATTATTTCAGGTCTAAAACATCCAACAATAAAGATTTCTAAGTTTCTTGATGACTTATTGCGACCATTATTTGACAAAATGGCCTCTAACACAACAGTTATGTCTGGCTTTGAATTAGTCAAAAAACTACAACAATGGTCACAAGTTAATATGAAAAAAGAAACTATATTATGTACAGTGGATGTTGCTGACCTGTATACAATGAGTCCACAAGTTGAAGGAGTACTGACGTTAAAAAAGATGCTCGACTTTCTCCATATAAAACAAATTAAAGAATTAAAAGTCGAAGCTATTATACGTTTAGCTAGATTTGTTATGCAAAACAATTACTTTAAATATAATGGCCAATATTATCATCAAATAAGAGGTGGAGCAATGGGTTCTCCACTTACATTAACCATTGCTAATTGCTATATGTTTTTCTATGAACGTGATATCGTTCGTCAAATCAGCAATAGTGGTGGTCTTTATTTACGTTATATTGATGACTTATTTATTATTATTAATTGGCCTGTACGTCATTTCATGAAACAGATCGATCGATGGAATAAATTTGATAAAAATATTAAATTATCAGCTAATATTAACTCATATGCTGATTTTTTAGATGTACATATAGAAAATAGAGATGGCCAACTATTTACTACAGTTTATTACAAGCCATCCTATGAACCATATTATTTACCATTTAATAGTGTTCATCCAATGCATATGAAGAAGAATATAGCATTCGCAATGTTACTTCGAGCAATTAGATATTGTTCTACATTTGATGCTTATGTAAAAGAAAAAAACACATTAAGAATAACTTTATTATTAAATAAATATCCAGGAAAATTCATCGATCAACAATTTGAAAAAGTTTTTTTGAAGTTTCAAATAAATGAGCCATTAACAAGAACTAATTATAATGCATTACGTGAAAAAGTTATTAATACTCCATATTCTGACAAGACACCAGTTGATCATACTCGTACAATGTTTATTCATTTTACGTATTGCACAAGTATGAAAGCATTTCCTAAGAAATTCCATGCTTTGTGGAACAAATACTTTGGTGAATCTCCTATCAATGAGATTACTCCAGTTCTTGGTACACGTAATGTTGATAATCTACAAAGACGGTTGGTTCATACTCGTCGATATTGATTTTTTCATTATAACTTATTTATTCTAAACGCACGGATGCGAAGTTATTATTTATATTCTTAATCAAGTTGCATAAATGTCAAGTTATTATTTATATTCTTAATCAAATTGCACGGGTGCGAAGTTATTATTATTTATATCTTTAATCAAGTTGCACGGATGCGAAGTTATTATTATTCAAGTTGCACCGATGTGGAGTTGTTATTCTTAATTAAATTGGTACTGACATTTATCATGCTATAAAAACTTTTTGGAAATGCTAAATATTGCCCCCTACTTTTGTTTGTTTGTTTTTTCATATTATTAATCTAGCTACTTTCTCTGTTTATTTTTGTTTACTATCTTTTTTCTGTTTATTTTTACTTTTCTTTTTGTAGTTATTTCTTGTTATTTTTGTGTGCTTATATGCAGAGCCCTGAAGAGTGTTTCTTATTTTTAAATAAAATACACGAAACGCGTCGGCGAAGCAACATTCTGCATTCATTCTTAATTAGAAGCACATTATCTATTCTACTTAAAATTATTTCGACACAAATATCGATTGCTGAAAAGCAAAAATTGAGATCAGCAGATTGATTTGTATTTTAGATATACAAGTTAGTCTGTTATACAACTGATTTACACCCACACCCACCCCCACACCCACCCACACCCTGATAGATCTGACTCATTAGATTTATCATTTGGTCAATCAACACCTGCAACTAATATTTCAAAAGCAATAAAACCAAATTTATTACAAAATGATAAATTACAAAGACCAAAAGTAGTAACAAATACAACAAAATCAATACCTAATAGGACAGTTGTCGAAGAAATTGAAGAGTTTGTTTTGTGAACAGAATTTATTTTGTATTATATATATATATGTGCTCTTTTTTTTTGTATTAATATACAACGACAAAACCAAATACAATGTGCTTTAAGCAAGTTATGATCACTTTTATTTATTGTAGTGTTTTAAATAAAATAAAAAAAGGAATAACTTTTAGTAAAGCTTGTCGAATTGGTTGTGGGATTGATTGAATGGGTCATACTCTAGAAGTTGGATTATCATAAGATATTTCGTCAAGATTGTCTGAAAAATTGTGTAAACCTCAAAAAATTACTGAATTTTTTGGGAAATTTCTAGTCGTTGCAACTTTCATATCTTCCTGAAGAAAGCATATGAGAATTTTGAGTCTATGATGACTGTTGCTCTACTTATCGAGATCTATCTGCCTTGAAAGTTTCATAGGTTTTCATCGAACCATTCCTCGAAAACCATGAAAAGGAGAAAGATCTTCTAAAGTCCATCGTCCTTTCAATTATGTATTATTTGTTCCTAAATAAGATTAATGAAGTGTTGTGCTATACAGGTCGAAGATCTATTAATAAAAAGCACCGACTCAGTATCATATTCTAAACATCTCATGATATTATAAGTAGCAGAAATATGAATTTGTTTCTATGTCATGATGTTTAAATATTTATTCCTAGACAACGAGCTGATTACAGAGTATATGAGGATCACAATAGCAAACGTCGATAAAAAATGAAAATGATTTCTAAAGATTATTATTAATCATGAATATTTGATGCGTGATGAAACATTTTTTATATGCAGATGTTGTTTGATCAAGACTAATTTAATAGGAATGGCGAAGATTTGCTTGAAAAATTGAAAGCTTTGAGGTTCGACCTTTCACTTGTTTTTGCAAAAAGAAAATTCCTGTTACATAAATATAATATTCAAGTTTTTTTTTATCCAAGTTTATTTACATAATCATGATAACATTATTTTTCTTATCGATATAATTTGCCGCGAACTCATTCATTTCAATTATTCAAGGAACTATATGAAAATAATGAAAAGATGTTAAAAAAATATCATCAATGATTCTAAAATTCCACTAGTGATTTTATCTTGTTTATTATAGACAATCTTTTATTTCATAAGAATAATTTTACAAAAAGAAAAATCAGATAAATAAGAGAAATCACGTTAAACTTTACGACATAAAGATCTATTTACAAGGAAAATTCAAAGCAGCAAAAAGAAAAAGAGAAAAATACAAAGATTTATATTTGAGTGAAAAACAGCTGGAATACAGAATTCTTTCGGAAAATAATGTTCATAATGTTTTTTTTTCATGCAAGTAATGGTGTTGTTTCATCAGTAGTTGTTGTCGGTTCAACAACAACAACAACAACAGCATTCGTTTGATTTTTCTTAAAGGAAGAAAAAAACATAATAATAATAATAATAAACAAATTATTAACAATGAAATAAAAGTAACATACATTGTGTCGACTATAAACAAGTAAAATAATTACAGTTGTGAATAGAAGAATACCAATAGCAAGAAACAAATATTTCAAAATAATCAGTGCAGTTAATGGTACAGATACTTTCTTATGAAATATATCTGCGTTAGGTTTATCAATTTCACCATGCTAAAATCATAAGTAAAAATCAATTTTTCTCATATTAATCCTTATAAGGAAATATTCATTAACACTTGACGGATCAAATTGAAGGTCTCGTATACAATAGTTTTTGGTGCAAAGTTTCAGCATTCGTAGACTTTACAACACCTTCAAGCTATGAAATTCTTCATACTACACATTTCTCCGACGAATCTCTTCTGAGAACTGTAGAGAGGATAGAGCTCATTGGATTCAAAGTTTTTAGACTCGGACTCGATTGAATTCGACGGACATCTAGCAAATGAAGGAGATATCTGCGGAAGTTTCTCTTCATTAATCTTTTTCTTCATACTTACTTCATTAACCCAAAACATTGGATAAACCAATGGATGAATATGAGAAATTGCACTAGAAATATAAATATTTAAAATTTTTAATTTAAAATAAATATTTCAATAATACTTTATTTTTGAATCATTAACAACATTTACATTAAATTGCATTCGACGTGTTCCATTCATAATGACTAATATTTCAAAAAATAATATATATATTTTATTATTATTATCATTCATATTTTCAAATACATACTGCCTGTAGTTGGTTCTATATCCATAAAACTTCGATGTAACATTTCATCAGGTGTTAAACCATCGACTGCATCTTGAACTGATTGATCCGCAGCATAGAAATGTGGATTTGATGCAATAATTGGTAATGGTATTGCTAATGAATTACTATTTACTAAATAAGTAATATTCACAATATTTCATTTAATTTCTATTACATAGCCGAAAAATTAAAGATGATCTTATCTATACATTTATCAAGTTTTTTTTTTTTTTGTAATAGTTCTTCATTTTAATATGAATATTATTGTTATCAGTTTACTAAGAGATAAAGTCCCGTTTGAAACAAAAGCACTTTTTCTTTTTCTTGCACAAAACATACACGTAAGTATCATCTCTTTTCGTCATTATCCAAAGCCGAAAGCAAAAAGTTTAGAAACGAAGTATTTTTCCCTTAGCCATAACAACTAGAAAAAATCATAGAAAAGATTTTTAGTAGCTGAAACAATTTTCTATCAGAATATCAAATTCTCATTAACAGGTTTCGGTGAAAAATCAAAACCAGTTCTGTGATTCCTATTGAAAATGTTTTACAAACAAGTTCATCTGATAGAGAAAAAAGCATTTTGATGTTTCCGAGCTCTTCAAGACCTATCTTCAGGAAGCTGCACTCATTCTATGAAAAGTCTCAAAGTGTACAATACATATAAATTTCCATTAAAAACAACATTTTAGGTCTACCGGATAATGATTGTAGTTATAAAGAGCTCTGGGATATCAAAATATTTTTGGATAGAATCTAGAAAACTGGTTTTGATTTTCCAGAGACCTTTCACCGACAACTGTTCGTCTGATAGGAAATTGTTTTAGTTAGTTGAATCTTTTCTCAGATTTGTTCTAATTGTTATTGTTAAAAAAAAAAAAAAAGAAAGTCAAAAATACTTCGTTTTGAAACTTTTTATCTCCATCTTATATGATAAACTTACAATGTATACATGGAGTTAATGAAAATAATCCACTAGGTAAACATTTTAATTGTTGTATTTTATTTGCCATTGTATAATTTAAACAAAATCCTTCATTATCACTTGAATTTGCAAATGCATCATTTGGTAATAAATATTGATAAGTATTAATATTAAATAAATTTGTATGTGTTTGATTATATTTTAGATAAACTGATCGACATATATCATTCATAAATGTATAAATTCTTTCATCTTTTCTTGCATCTGGATGCCATATTGTACTATCAGTTCCATTGATCATATTTGCATATTGATTTGACCATACTGATAATGATGTTGAAAAATTAAATCGTTCAATTTTACCAAGATTATTTATACGTTCATTATGATTTTCATCAAAACCAACACCATTATTAATAAGAACTGTTTCATATTGTGCTTCATTAACCTACAAATTATAAAATATAAGAAGAATATATAATAAAAAATTCATCATTACCACAGAAGCAAATGCTGATATTTGATCATCCATTACTAATTGAGGTAAACGTTTTTTAAGTATACTCAATATTGGATCTTGATAACCCCAAAGATATTCTTTTATTGTTCGTTGCATAATTGGTTTTTCTACAAAAGATAATATTGCACCAATAATTTGTCGAAATAAATCAGGAACATTTTCCATATGAAGATAATTGATTAATGTCTATATAACAAAAAAAAAAGAAATTAAATATTCTTTTTATTTTTTTTTATCTACCATATAAACAACATTAATTGTATTAAAACTAAATGTTTCATCAGAAATTGATTTTGATCGATCAAATGTATAATTACGTGATTCACGATATGATATTGTTCCATTAGGATAAAATCTTATATCTTCTTTTGTTCGTTGTTCTCTTGAAGAAAAAAAAAATACAATGTGATCGAAAAGTCAATTAACCAAAGAGAAATAAAAAACTAAATATCTCCATCATAGTTTTGTCAAACATGCTGATTTTTTTATTGATGACTAAGAGCTGATCATGATTCATATCCTTAAGAAAAAATTATTGAAAAACAAACGCTGTTACGCGCAACTTCCACGTTATTAAAATGTAAAACACAATGTAGTTGCTGTTGCTAATTATACGGAGATTGTTTTATTCTATGTATACAATAACGATATGTTATTCATATACGGTCTACGGGGAGAAAAATTCACAAAACACATTTGATGGAGGTTCTTTCGAGTTGATTCATAGCTTCAGAGCTCATATTTCGTCAAATAATGGTGAATCATCTATTCATAATAACATCCAATGGGTTCACACTTTTGACTGAGATGATGAAACCCTGAACGAGACTAAGTCGTGTATAAATTTTTACATGCAGTATCTTCGAGATATCAATTTTTCTAATTCTTGATGCTTCTCGATTAATATTATGTAAAACATCGAGGTTTTGAAAAATTGATATTTCGGAGATACTGCATGCAAAATATTTGATACACAAGTTATTCTTGTTGTGACAAAGTTTCAAACCATAAATTTAAAAGTAAGATTTTATTGTAAAATTGAGATCCTACAGAAGAAAATTCAATATCCCGATCAAAACTTCACAAAAAGAGGAAGCCCTTCAGAAGGTTATTATGAACAGGTATGGATCAACTGGGAAGATCATATTGTTGAAAAGATTGTATTTCTATGTCGAAGTCAATAATGATATATGAAAACGATTCTTTTCAATATTTTTTCCTTAAGGATATATGCACTATCAATATCTCTTTGTCATCAATATTAAAAAAAAATCAGTCCATTTGGTCAACTTCTAATTAATTTATTATTATAATTAAATTTACTTATAAACAAATGGTCCACGTTGAATAAGATTTGGTTTTCCTCCATTAAGAAATTCAATTTCATTAGCAAGATCAAATACATAAATTGAAATATATAAAGGTACTGGAGAATCATGCCAAATTTTATAAACAACTGTTCCTTGTTTTAATTGACATTCCTTTGGAAAAAAAAGAAAGCAAAATTGAAAACAAAAAAACAACAACAACAACAACAAATGCTTCATACCTTTTTCACTGTTTTCTTAATAAGTGAATCCGAGAAAGCAATTAATAAAATTCCACTAAGAAGAAATGCAATACTCGATAAAATTAATACGATTGATGCACAATAAATACGATCAACCATCATAAATCTACAAGCGTAGTTATCCATTTTATGTTAAATAATGATAAAAAAAAAAGAAAGAAAGCATGAGTATACACATAGGAAATATTTTGTGTTAGAAAAATAAACCCGATAAGAAGATAAATGAAGTAAATATGGAAAAAGAAAAACAAATTGAGCTAGCAGCAAAAAAAAAAGAGTTCAGCAAGAGATATAACGAAAAAGAAAAGCGGACGGGATAAATGAACTAATCCGTTTGTTTAAATCAATGTTTTATCGTGGACATATCTGATTTAATCGTTGTACACATCGATCAATACCATGTTCATGATAATCACGTCTTGATATCCATTGAGTTGGTGTATCTTTAACTAAATTAGCATAAACAGCACCACCTAAAAAGACCATATTTTTACGACGTGGTGGAGCTTCAATACAAATAACATTTTTAGCTGATTTATCTGCTTGTCCTTTAAGAATACGATCTTCATATAATTTTTCTAATTCTCTTTCAAGACGTGTACCAAAACCTGGATACATTGTTGTACCACCACTAAGTACAATTTGTTTATAAAGTTTACGTCGATCATCTAATGGTGCACTATTAATAACTTTAAAAACTAATTCAGCAACACCATTTACTTCCATGCCTAATAATGATGGACGAAAAAGAACTTCAGGTGCTTCAAATCGTTCACCAGATAATTTTATTGTTCGACCATCAGGTAATGTATAACTTTCAACTAAAACAGTTGTATCTAATGCTAATCGTCGTTCTTCATCAAGATCATGAGCAACATAACAAAGTTTTTCTTTTATTTGTTGAACTGTATCAAAATCAGCTGTTTGATTAAATACATACTAAAATTAAATTTTTCATAAGATATTAATCAGTAATACATAATGAAGTTTATATATGAGTTCATTAATAGTGATTTATATTATGGTTGAAGAAGTGCAGGTTTTTTCCTTTAGAGAAACTGTAGCATTTCTATTAAATAATTTTCAGAAATGATATGAAAAGTCGGCAATAACTTCTTGTTGATCGTAAATCATGATAATCAGAATATACTTTGACAAATGTTCTTTATGAGCTATAGCTACTAGTTCAACCTGATTACATTACTAAAGTGTTTCCCTAGACTCAAGTAGAGTTTCTTTTTTTTTGTATTTCAAAATTTGCATAGCAAAAAATCGATTAAATGTCTTTTGTTTTTGTCAGTAAATAATCAGAATTTTTCTCTCTATTCTAAATCGATCTCTGCTTTAGTTTTACAAAAAAAA
>CAJNOL010000773.1:0-37475 GCA_905250125.1 Rotaria sordida
CAAATTTTTACTCTACTGGAATAGTCGTAACGACTATTCGAGTTTTATATGTATGGTATAGCATTATCAGACATGAGTCTTATTGTTGATGAATTCATTAGTTAAGTATGATTATTCATTTACTATTCCCATTATATAGAGCTTTTTTTCCTTCAAGAAAGAAATGATTAAGACTTGTAAAAGGAAATCATTTGGCAATGATTTTGTTCATGGTCGAAATCGATCTGATCTGAAGAGAATGAATAGTGATGTTTATACAGAAGATAATTATTGTAGTGAATTTTGTCGTATTCTTTATGCTCGAATAAATGATATACATCGTTCTCTATATTTCATCTATAGAAATGACACAGGAATGCCTGTTTATTTTTATTGTTGCGCGGAATCGTGGTCTTAAAAACCATGGTTGCACTTGTACAAGATTTCCAACATTTTAATCAAGAAACTATTGATGCTTTCTACCAAAAACCGTCCGAATAAAACAATGACTCAATTTATTCATAATAGTGATTTTTATTCTTCATTGATCTTATTTTCAGTATTGTTTAGCTTGTAGTGATATTCTTTGATAAAAGTTATATTCTAAAAATGAATAGAATTATATACAGTGGTGGAAGTTGGTTACAAAATGCCAATTAACAACAAGCAGGAGAATGGTACTTCTATGCGTATGGTTATATTCGAAATTTTAGCACCTAAAAATCCATTTTTGAATAGAAAACAACACGTTTTCAAAAACCATTGGTTTTCTAATTCAATGTTAGAAAAGAAAGTCATCTTTGAAGGAGCGATATGAATTTCCATAAGAGAAGATAGAGATGGAATGATTCCATTTCTGATATATAAACCACGGCCTTCTATTATGAAGGCTTCATATAATCAAACAAATATTAAATTATAGAACAAAGATGAATACATTCAATGAATTCAACAGAATTATTTCAATGTGCCATCTATTGTCATTGATCTAAAATCTTTTCAGCCTCTTCTCATCTTATTTAAGGCTCAGCAAGTATCAAGTGAAACTAATTGACTCATTTTTTACATATTAAACACTGAGCTAATATAAAAGCTGATAAACCGCTAACTATCATGTATCACAAATGTTAGCTTGATCATTTTATTATGGTCAACTTCTCACTCAACATACAGATATAAATCGGTATATTTATCGTTTTACTTTTAGTCTTCTCACCGATAGATTAATAAAATAATGAATGATGGCTACGATTAATTTATATTGTATAAATATTTTCAAGGTTGAATTTCATATTTTTATCCAAACACTTAACAATCGATTTTTTACTGCTGAGAAAAAAAATCAAATTCTCAAATCTCTTCATACTTCAACGGATAAATAATGATCATCTTGATTCATTTCACGTGTCTTGCTTGATTTATTGTACATTACATTTATTTTTCACATTGTATCAATTTACACAGATCTGATATGACTTTACAATACAAAAAAGAAAAAAAATGTTCAACAGAATTATATTGAAAGAACGAAAAAATTCAGCTGCCGTCTACTAAAATGAGTCCATCAATTAGTCGCCTGTAGTGTTATTATTTAATCAATTACCATACCAAATAGGCTTGTCATATTGAAGAAGTCGTTACTTTTTTCTTTTCGTCTTCTATTAATCTATCAATTGATTTTATCCAATAAAATAGATATAATTCTTTTATCATTGAAAATTCATTGGACGAAAAGAAATATTCATTGATTTCAAATAGGTATCTATTCTAATACAATAAATTCATTCGAAACATGGAAGACGAACATACTAGTAGACTATCAAGTATTGCATCTAGTTACGAAGAAAATTTATCTCAACTAACATTCAAGTAATATTTCTTTTTTGTCTTTAAAATCTAATATGAATTTCTTTTTAGTCCATTTTGGTTTACTTATTCATCTATATTAAATTCTATTCGTCCTATAACACCTATAATTCGACATAATTTTAAAAGTATCGATGAACTTCTTTCTCCGATTTCTATTCCTTTGATAAAAATCGGTAAGATAAAGTTTCTTTCTTTACATTATTCACGAGGGAGCTCATCGAACTGATACTTTCTGTTTGAGCTCATAGTGTAAATAATTTTGGCCTAAAATTCTTTCCGATAAAGCTCTTATATTGTTCTGAAAGTTTCAGCTTAGACGGATGTTTTCCTTCTGAGATAACATCTTTGAAAAAAAGCATTACTTTCATAAAAGTGCTCCACAAATAGCCATAACTCGAGAAGAAATGTTTAATGGTATGAGCCCTTTCAGGATATTTATCTACACTATGAACTCAAACAGAAAGTATCAGTCCGATGGGTTCCCTCATGAATAATGAAAAAAAAAAAACTAATAGTTTATTTTTATAGATGATACTGGATGTAATTCACAATTATCTAATTCATTAGAAAGTCAAGAGAACGCTAATGATGATGATGATGATGATGATAATATTGAAAATTTAAAACCAATACCATCATCAACACCATTTATTAAAAAGAATAATAAAACAAAGAAAATTCGTACAGCATTTACAAATAATCAAAAACAATATCTTGATCGTTTTTATTTAACAAATCATTATCCAGATCCAACACAAATGGAAACATTATCACATTTATTATTACTTGATGAAAAAGTTATTCGTGTTTGGTTTCAAAATAAACGATCACGAGAAAAAAATTATTCAAAATCTAATCATAATTAAGAATATTTGATTACAATATATACATCATCAATGGTTGATTTTCAATGAAAACAAAATAGACATTATTTTTTTTTTCTATTTTATTTCATGTTCGCAGTATATTGTTATTTTTCTCATGTATAATAAACGGTTTGCTGTTCGGAAAATCTCTCAAACATTTTTATGACTTAGTTCGAGCTTTTGATTATGTATTCAATCAATTCATTTCTTCTTTTTCTTTTTGTCAAAAGCATAATAACTCAAAATAAATGAATAGTTATTTGTTCTACTCATCAATTTATTTTAAACAGAAAAAAAAAACAACAACGTAGAACAAAAATAACAATGTTCATTTATGAACAAATATTTTATTCTTATTTTTTATATTCTCGGTGCTCCATGTGCATCTGGCATACGTTCTATAGTATAACGATGACCATGTAAATACATAATTGGTACACCAGGAATTTTTCTTATACGTCGTTTTAATTCACGATCACATGTGGCAACAATATAACATTTATGTTGTGTAACACGTTGTACAATACAATCATCAGCATATGTACCTTGATGTGAACATGGTAAACGTTCAAAACGTGGATCTTTTGCAATACGTAATGCTACACGATATTTTGTACCTAATTTTTCAATTTCACCCATTACACAATCTGTTATATATGGTGTACATTTTGCATAAAGACAATCCATCATTGATTGAATGATATCTAATTTAACTTTGATGGAAAAATTAATAAAATTTGTATCAACTAATATATGATATGGAGGACCTAAATAAATATAAGAATAATTTTTTCAGTCATTTCAAATTTCAACGAAGGCTTTGGGATCCCCGAGAACAGTCGAAGTCTTGTTGTTAATTTCGTTCAGCATCTTTTTCCGTTGCTAACGAACTCTCGGAAAGAAGTCCAATGTCTTTTGTCCTCGGTAGTTAGAGAAACGCACCCACATTTTTCTCGTTCCGATCATATCGGAACAGAGCCTGCTACTGGATTTAATCATCGGATTTCTCCTTCCAAGTTCCTACGAATTTTCCAATCGGAAAGAACTCGTAATTTTGATTTGGGCACTTTGGTTTCGTACCAAACTCAAAAAAGTTTCGAATTTTTATTCGCGTGAAGAACTGTTTCAGATTTTTCTCTTCTTTGGAGTCTATGCAGGGAGAGCCACAAAATCTTGACTTCAGAGAGCTTCCATGAGCCCATCACATATCGTTACTATACATGAGGCACTTGATAAAATTCTTTTTTTGTTCATTCAAACCATCAATGTCTAAAAGCAATAACCACAAAATTTTAGGTTTTAATATTTTTCCTTTGAAAAGTTAACCAATACCAACTTTTAGCACTATCGTACTTTTTTGGAAAAAAACAAAAAAAGATGTGTCAGCTTGCGTCTCAAGGAACCATTGAAATTTTTCAAGGTATATATGAGAAGATAGAGAATTAAAATCTGAATAGAATGAACTATATGCATATAATATAACGTCTAGCAATTCAAGTTTTATAAAGCTAACAAGAGTCAAAGTATCCTTTTGATCAGTGCAAATCCAACAATGTATCTCCTGCTGTGTAACTTTTTTTCTCTACAACATGATTAAAAAAATATTCAAAAAAACAAATTCCATCCGATATGAAGCGGGGTTTTATACCTCCTCATTTTTGCTGATTTTTCAATAGAAAATGAAAATTTTTAAAAGTTTTTCATTGAGATGATACAATGCTAAAGCAAAATAGATACGATATTCGGAATCAGCATCAAAAACTGCATCTAACTATATATATTTTAGCGAAAATTTTTTCCCACCTCAAACTGGCCTATGCTCCCCAACAGCGGTACTTTGAAAAAAAAATTTCTCCCTGGTCCCGCATAGGTCAATTTTGGATAGGAAAAAATTTTCGCTGAAATATATATGATTAGATGTAGTTTTTGATGTTGATTACGAATATCGTATCTATTTTGCTCTAGCATTGCATCATCTGAATGAAAAGCCTTTGAAAATGTTCGTTTTCTATTGAAAAACCAGGAAAAATGAAGATGTGTAAACTTCCGTTCGCATCGAGTGGAAAAGTGTTTTTGAATATTTTTTTACCATGTCATAGAGAAAAGAAAGTTACACAACATATATAAAATTCAGCTTGAATACCTCTGATTCTGAAACACAGTAGGAGATATTTTATTGGATTTGTACTGATTAAAAGGATACTTTGACTCTTGTTAGCTTTATAAAACTTGAATTGCTAGACATTATATTATATGAATATAGTTTATTCTATTCAGCTTTTAATTCTCTATCTTTTCACATATACCTTGAAAAATTTCAAAGGTTTCTTGAGACGCAAGCTGATACATCTTCTTTTATTTTTTCCAACAAAGTACAATAGTGCTAAAAGTTGGTATTGACTAACTTTTCAAAGGAAGGATATTAGAACCTAAAATTTTATGGTTATTGCTTTTAGACATTGATAGTTTGAATGAGCAAAAAAAGAATTCTATCGAGTACCTCGTATACTCAGTCTCCTCGTGGACACTCTCTTAAAACTTACACTAACTATATTTTTCTTCGAAAACAAAAAATAATATGAATTTCACAAAGAAAAAAGAAACATACCGAGTTGTGTATTATATCTAAAGAAGAGTGCTGATGTCACAGGTGCAACTTGTTTTTCAGTAATTTCACCAATATTTTTCTTTTCTTGTTTTTTATCATGATTTTTTGGTTTCATACGATCTTTTGCTTTAAGTCTTGCATCAGTTAATTTAATCATACGTTTCATTTCTGCAAAACGTTTTTGACCTTTTGGACGTGTCATTATGATTAAAAAAACTAAAGTAATCTAAAAAAAAAGAAAAAAGAAAATGATATTCAGATAAATGCTAATGGTTTTTGTAGTACAAAACAAGGAAACATAGGTTTATTCTCAAAAAAAGAAAAATTTATTAAGAATTATTGTTTTTTCTCATCGGCAACATATGTCAATAGAATATCGCCTTTTTTAACTACTTTTCCCACTGCAACATTGACTTTTGCAACAGTACCATTTTTACTTGCTTTAATAACATGTTCCATTTTCATTGCAGTCATTATTAATAATGGTTGTCCTTGTGTAACATGTGTACCTTCTTGTACAAGTATTTTATCAATAAGACCTGGCATTGGTGCAATTGGATCACCAGATGTAGCTAATCCACCAATAGCACCACCACCCATACCTGATGTAGCAAGTTGAGCAAGAAATGATGGTGATTGTAATTTAAAATCAAATGACGAACGACTAACATTCGAATAGAATGTACATGTATCACCATCAATATGTATACGACATCGAAATTGATGACCATCAATAAGAAGAATAAGTTCATCATTTGATGAACGAATTTCAACAGGATATGTTTTATTTTCATAAGTAATATTTAATTTCGAACTATTAATACGTTCTATTTGAAATTGATAATCTTTTAAAAAACAAAAGTTATCTTTTGAAATTATTGAATAAGAAAAATATTTTACTTTTATTATCATAGATTAATGTTAAAAATTGTTTTTGTAAAAAATTTGGACGAAAAGAACTATTAGATGTTGTAAAAAATGATTGTGCACCGTCTAGAATAAATAAATCTAATTTATGTTAGGATTTATAAGAACATGAAACAATTCTCTTTTCATAAAGACTTTGCAATCGAGAACTACGAATACAGTAAGCTGATGAGAAGATTAGCTTACATCTTTCTCAAAAAATCTTATATGAAATATGAGAGATAATCTTTAATTAAAATCAAGAATTACAAAAAAAAAATACGAGCCTGTATTATATTTTATTTGTTGTTGAGCATTAATAAAAGCCGAAGCAGCAGCAACGGCTATAGTTGGAGTTATTTGTTGTATATGAAATAAAGCATCTTTATTTTCTTTAATAAAATCTGTGTGTACATTTCCCATTTGAAATTGTTTATTATCGCAAAGAGACATTAAAAATGGAATATTTGTTTTCAAACCACCAATCTATTGTTTTTTTTTTGAATATAATAAAACAAGCAAAAAACATATTTTAATCTACAAAAATCGAATATATTTACGTAATATTGTTGAAGAGCATGACGAAGTTTTTGTAATGCACTTGTTCGATTTGTTGACCAAGCAACTAATTTAGCAATCATTGGATCATAATGTACAGATACTTCATCACCTTCGACAACACCAGTTTCAACACGAATTTTACCATCTTCACCTGTTGGTGGTGTTCGTAAATAAGTTAAAAGACCACTACCAGGCATAAATTCATTTTCAGGTTCTTCAGCATAAATACGTGCTTCAAATGCATGTCCATTTAATTTAATAGAATCTTGTTTAAGTGGTAAAACTTCACCTTGTGCAACTTTTATTTGCCATTCAACAAGATCTGTACCAGTAATCATTTCTGTTATTGGATGTTCAACTTGTAAACGTGTATTCATTTCCATAAAAAAAAAATCATGATTTTCATCCATAATAAATTCTACTGTTCCAGCTCCAACGTAATTAACAGCTCGAGCTGCTTTAACAGCAGCTTCACCTAACTTTTTACGTATTGACCAATCAAGACCAGGCTATAAAAAGAATATTTTTTTTTGGTTAATAAATTTTACATAATATTTCTACCGCTGGTGCTTCTTCAATTATTTTTTGATGTCGTCGTTGAACACTACAATCTCGTTCAAATAAATAAACATAATTTTTATGCATATCACCAAATACTTGTACTTCAACATGACTAAATGAAAAAAATAATAATAATAGAATATCATTTATTCGAATTTCAAATACACTTAATTTTACCGAGGACGTTGAATAAATTTTTCAAGTAAAACTGCATCATCATTAAAAGATTTTCTTGCTTCAGATTTCGCACCATTGAGTTTATCCAAAAATTCGCCTTCATTCAATGCAATACGCATACCCTAAAAAACAACAAATTAAATAAGATTACAAAAGCCCAATTGACACTAATATCAAATCAGCGCATGAGAGTCGGTGTGTGCGCTAGTGCTCATCGGGTTAATTTCGGACGTGGTCGAGTTCGGGCCTAAGTATACTCTTCTATTCATCCAATTACACTTATCTACACACACCCTACACATGCGCAATCAATTCAACATCATCGAAACCTATATAAAATTAACTTTTGGTGCTATAAACTTACACAAGTATCAGAATATGTATGAATCTCGAAATATCGACTTTTGGACCTCCTCCCCTTTTAAATGATAAACTTACTTTTCCTCCACCACCTCGTACAGCTTTAATCATAATAGGATAACCAATTTTTTTTGCTTCGTTTATTAATGTATCATCTGATTGATCATCACCATGATAACCAAAAATAACTGGTACATTAGCATCATGCATTATAATTTTACTTAAATTTTTAATACCCATATCACCTGAAATGAATATATAATTTGTTTTTATTTAAAAAAAACAAACAAACATACGAATAGCATTTGGTGGTGGTCCAATAAATATGAGATTATTTTCTTTACACATCGTAGAAAATTCATAATTTTCTGATAGAAAACCATAACCTGGATGTATAGCTTGTGCATTTGTTTGTTTAGCAGCTTCGATTATTCTATCTTTACGTAAATAACTTTGAAGAGCTGCTGCTGGACCTATATGAATAGCTTCATCCGCCTTAAAATATTTCAAATAATAAGATATAAATAAATTTATAATTTTTTTTTTTAGCGTACCATTCGAACATGTAATGAATTACGATCAGCATCAGAAAAAACAGCAACTGATTGTAGACCAAGACGTTGTGCAGTACGAATAACTCGACATGCTATTTCACCACGATTAGCAATAAGGATTTTACTGAAAGTCATTGGAATCGTTAGAGATTCGTTTTGTTTCTTATGAATAAAATATCATATCTGATAAATAGACAATTATATCAATAATCTTCTTGTTTTCGTACAATTTAAAAGAAAAAGAAACAAGAATATATTTACAGAAAAAAAAAAATTAAAAAAAAACAAAACAAACACATTTGAAATACTTGATTGCACTTACACATACAAAATAGAAAAAAACAAAAACAAAATTTTATTCGAGTTTCATTGTATCAACATCTTGATATATACGATTTGTTGTTGGTTGTTGTTCAACAGCTTCAATAACAGTTGCATACCTTTCCGATAGATCATCACCTATTCCACTACCAATTGATGGTCGAGAATAATAATAAGATTGTTGATTTTGATGTACTGTACCCGATGCACTACCATTCGCTATTTCAGCATAAAGATCACTTCCAGTTGTTGTACCACGTTCACTATTTACAGATGAATAATAATTTTCACGTATTTGTTGTTGTTCTTCCATTTGTAAACGTTGTGCACGATATTGTAATGATTCTCGTGTTATAACTTCATCATAATGAGGACGACGACTAGAATCATTATTATTATTTGCAGTTGTACTACCGTAAACTTGCGGTAGAAGTGGTGGTAATGGTGGTGGTGGCGGAGGTGGTGGTGGATGTTCTGGTGGAATTTGAGACGTCATTGTATATCCAGTTAGATATGAACTTGGAGAAAACACTGCTGGTGGAGAAGAAGAACTATAAATAAACGAAAAAAAAAATTACATAAGCTATGATGCGAAAATCTTGACATTATTTTTTGAACACTAAAAGACAATCGGTTAGAGTCAAAAGTTTTTGTCATTTCGGAATATATGCGAAGATATTCCTTCTGGAATAAGATTGAACAACTATCAGTAAATTTTGTGAAAAAGATCAAAACTAAAAGCAAAATAACGATTTTAGCATAGTCTTTTGTTAGTGCCTTGAAATAGCTTCAACTCAACAGTATTATATAAAGCATTGAATTCTATACAAAAATAAGCAACATCTCACCTATGTTTCCACTAAAGAGCAACATTCTTTAAAAAAAATAGATGTTATACCGAACCTTTTTAAGTTCGGTAGAGCCTTCGAACCCTTATCAATTTCGCGTTATACCCTAAGGGATTCGTATATTTGATACCAAAACTTCTTTCGTCCTAAGGATTTCAAAAAGGTTTTGAAAGTATATACCCATGAAGACTCATTTTAGGTTTCGCAGCCACTGTCAAACTTAACAAGATTCGGTATTAAAACGATTCTTTTTAGAGAGTAGGTTCTATGGAAATTGGCATTGGTGAAAAAAAAAATCGCTTTTTTAAAAACTGCAAAAAAGAATTTGGAATCTGTACATCCATTATTTTCAATCTTTTGAAATAATCAGATGATAACTGTCCAATCTTATTTCAGAAGAAAATTCTGACTGCCTTTTTGGAAAACGTCTGATTGTGATCAGCTGTTTTTAAAAAATCAATTCTCGCAACGTATCATTACAGTAAATGAGAAAAAAAAAATCAGGATATCAGAACATAACGTTCATTACAAGGACTATATTCCTAGCTTGTTCTTTTCGAGAGTTATACAATTTTTTCTGAGAATCTCAATTTCAGTCAATTAACCTCTTTCGATGGCTCCGGAAGATCTTCTCTCTTGAATGATGAAAACTGCAAATCTCTATAATGTTCCTATCAAATGTTATTTAAAAAAAAAACAATGAAATAAATAACAATTTATCGAAATACTTACGCAGTTGTGGATGCTGGTGATGAGCCTTGTCTAAGTGCAGCTGCGATAGCAGCTGTAGTGTTTGATGTTGTTCGAATTTCATTCTTTCCTACTGTTCTTGTTTTATCAACAGTAGCATAAAGTTGTGTATCATCGTCGAATGATTGTTGTTGAGATCGAATTGGTGTTAATTTTGTATAACCACCATATTCCATTGATGTTATTGAATCTCTATAATCATTATTAATACGTATTTCACCATCACCTGAGGAACCAATTATTTTTTCATAATCAGATTCAATTGGAATAATTGATGGATCATATGATAATGGAAGTGGTGCTAATGTAACTGTTGTTGTTGTTTTTATTGGATTTAAATTTATATTATTTGATGATACACTATATGTAGCACGATCACGTTTAAAACAAAAACATAATGAAAATGTCATAATAAACGTAAATGAACTACCAATTAATAAACTAATTAACCAATCGATCATTGTTTTTCATGATAAATAACTTTCATCTAAAAAAAATAAAAGAAAAATTGCTATATGAGATTACAAAAGGTTAATCTAACTAAAAAAAATGCAGAAATAAATAAATAAATAAATATATATATATATATATATATATGAGTTAAGAAGATTTTTGATGACGACCAATAAATGTATCCATTGAACGATGAAAACCAATTCTATCTTGTATTTCAAGTTCAGCAGATGTTGGTGCCAATCTAATATAAAAAAAAAAAAATAATTTTTTTTGTTTTCTTCCGATTTTTATTCTAACCTGCTTAAAATAAGAGAAATATGTAATGATTTTGGTATAAGTAACACATGTTGATTTTTTCGTATAGCTTCAATTATTAGATCACATACATTATCTTGTTGTAACATTGGAGCAATATCACTATGAAATAAAAAACATAACAAAAAATTCAAATGAAGATTTTTATTTTTTTCATAGATTTACCTTGTACCAACACCTTCAAACATTCCTGTATTAATAAAACTTGGACAAACAACTGTTGTTTTAATACCATATTTTTTTAAACTATATAATTCATGTCTAAAAAAAAATTATATTTATTTAGTAAAATATTTCATATGAGATAAATTCTTACGTTAATGCTTCATGTAAACCAACAGCAGCAAATTTTGATGAACAATAATCAACCATACGTGGTGCACCAACTAAACCAGCACCACTTGCAATTGTTACAATATGACCATGATTATTTTCTATCATTGATGGTAAAAATGCTTTTAAAATCTTTATACAAAAAAAAAATCCACAATAAATAAATTAACAAAAAGAAAAATAAAGAATTGAATTTTACCCAAAAATGAGCCATAATATTAACATCAAATGTACGTTGAATTGATGTATCACTACAATCGAGAAAATGTTTACCTGAAACAACACCAGCATTATTTATAATCATGGTCACTTGACCAATTGTTTCTTGAATCTATATAGATATAGACTATAACAAATATTCTTCTTCAATACGAGATTATTGTACTACAGACAATACATCATCATCTTCCTCGACTAATCAGTGATAGAAAATGATGAACTGTAAATCTCAACAGTTTGTCAATAGAGTACCGACCTCTTCTTGAATTCCGTTGACTACTATATTTATTAAAGATCTGTTGAATTAAAGGTTAATAAGAACGAAAGAATTAATACGAAAATCATACAATTTTGTGATCTACAGAAATATACATAACATGAAGATCGAGATATTGATATTACATTGGGATCCGTATTTTATCCAGTGTACACTCGAACAAAAAAAGATATTCCCGGAAATCGGCCGAAAAAGGTTTCCGAGGATACCTTTTTTTTAGAGTGTAGGAGATGAAGTCTATCTCGGAATTTTCAGTAACCTTCTCAGAAGAGAAAATCTGATTAGAATATTTCAACCATAGATACACCAATAAAAATCATAATTTTAGAAAGGAGCTTATAATTCTTAAATCAAGACTTCTCAACTCGGTGGCCGACACATGGAAAGGATTCGAACTTAAAAATGAAGAAGAGAAGTCTACTATTCAAAAGAGAACTATCGGTAGTATCTGAATAATATTCACATCTATTTTCTAGAAATACTGTGTTATAGAGTTTTATCAGTATCCAAATTATACGAAGTGTTTTTTTTCAATAATTACTTTTTTTGCACATTCATATATATTTTCCTTTTGTGTTAAATTACATTTCATTGAATGAATACGTTTTGAATTTGTTGTGTTATTTAATTCTTGAGCAATACGATCATTATTTTCTTTATCAATATCCCATAAAATAAGTGTACAACCGAGATGAGCTAATCGTTGAGTAATACCTTTTCCAATTCCACTTGCAGCACCCGTAATAAGAATAATTTCCGAATTTAAATCTTTTAGTCGAGAATCACCAGTAATGAGATTAATTAAAGTACGAAACCAATGTTTAAATAAAATAAAAATTATTAGAATATGTTGATAAATGAGATTTTTAAGAGTCATACTATTTTGTTTTAAATCTAGAACAACATCAATTAATGGAATATTTGTTCATATATGCTTGTTTATTAAAATTTAATTAAATAACGAAAACAAAAAATATATTCTTTTAATGTCGAGCAACACGAACAATTTTTCGTTTTCCACCTTTTTTCTCGTCATTTTGATCATCTTGCTCTTGAGTTGTAGCATTACGTAATTGTGCATAAGGTGAAAAGAAATACAACGTAATTCCTTTGTAAAGAGCATAAAATGGAATCTAAAAAAAACAAAAATATATATATATATATATACATATATACAATAATTTCTTATAAATTCATACAGCTAATAAAAGCCACCAAAAATATCGATGTATTAAACTAGTTGTTTGTGTAATAACAATAACTAAAATAATATCTTTAGCATATCTAAATAAGATTATATTTATGTTATATAAATAATAGATGAAATCAAGGAAAAAAATTTACTCAGAAATACTTCCTGAGAGATTTAAATCAGTTATACTACCACCTGATGTTGATGTACCAATTTGACGCATAAATGACCAGACAAACCATGCAATAATAGATGATATTACAAAAAGAATCTTGAAATAAATATGAGATGATTATTTATTAAACTCAAAAAACAAAAAATTAAAATAGTTTCTTACAAGAGAAACAATTGAAAGTCCGGTAATAAAATAAAAGATAAAATGAACAGCAAGAAAAACACCCTAGATAATATTTCAAAATCAACAAAAAAAATTTTTTTTTTGACAAAACAAAATCTTACATTAGCAATAGTTAAGACATTCTTATAAAATTGAATTGTTTCAACATTTTCTTTAGCTATTTGCGCATCACCTTTTGTTGCTTGTTTGCCTTTTTTCTATGACGAAAAAAAAAGGGTGAAAATTTACTCGAATATTATATTAAAACAAACATACTTTTGTTCCACTGGCTGTACCGACTGGAAACATCTAAATATAAAAGAATATACTTTAAATAATTATTTTCATAAATTTCTGTCAGATAAGCCATGGTCTATATTTATTAATGATTGACTTGTTTGTCTCAAGATAAGTTACAATTTCATCGGTGGAAAGTTATGAGCAAATCAATTTTATACATTATCAATTTCTAATAGATGTCGCCAACAATTGGATCAGTGATCAATATGAGCTCGATGTGGAGAAAGTTTGTGACTGTGAAAGTACCTACAGGATGTTGATTAACTACGGTCCGAGTCCAATTGCGAAAAGTTGTACCCATACAGGATACTACCGAAAAGGGGATGGTAACTCTCTAGTAGAGCCCATCGGACCCAAGATTTTTGGACCCCGATCCGAAGCCATTTACCATTTGCTACATCCGTACCCGAAATCAGCTCCGCTTGTTTAAAAAATGTTAGACCCAGACCTGACCCGAACCCGATCGCATAAACTTTTTGGATCCAAACACGATGATAAATCAGTTTCGATAATATATTCAAAAAGTGTTTTATTGTTTTTTTTGTCGATTTTCTAAATGCATTCAATTGTTTTTTCTTCATAAAACGAACAAAATTTTGAAAAAGTTCACAATATATTGTATGCATCAAAGTTTTCTTCAGCACTGGATCCGACCCAGACACGGTCACAGCAAAATTTTCAGCCCCGAAACCCGACTCGGATCCGGCCAAAACGAAATTTTTAGACCCGGACCTGAGTGGGCCCGGATCCTACCCGACGGGCTCTACTCTCTGGTAATGCTTCTAGATGAGCTCAAGTCCTTTTTTTAAGCGGAAGTCAACCGTTTGTAGAAGGGGAGGGGCGGCTGAGCTCCTCTATCTCCTCCTCGTGGTTATGTCACTAACTTCTACGTTTAATCATAATAGAGAAATAATTTCCATAATCCATTTCGTAAAATTCTATTTAATTTTATTTAGTATAATAAATGAAAATTACGTTTTCCGAAAACAAAAAAAAAAGAAAACAATAGATTTAATCATCAAATTCAATGGTAAGTGTTTTCAAATCACTTGTTGATGATAATATAACTCTTTCGAGTAATTTTTTCATTGGTTTTCCTTTGATTCCAAAAAATTCTATTTCAACAGTACCATAAACAACTGTTAAATGAGCTTTTGTTTTATCTTTAACAATCCAACATGAACCCCAAGAATATCCATTTGACCAAAAAAATACACCAGTTTTATCACCAAATTCCATTGTTCTTGTTACAGCTGAATAATGAAAACCTGACCAAGCTAAAAGTGTTGCCCAACTAGTCATAGATCGTCCATAATGATGTCCACATTCAGGTTCACTAAATGGATTTCGTTTAAGACCATCAAAACGATTTCGTATACTTTGTATACATTTTAAACCTTCTTGCGTTTGATTTTCATATATCATATTACATGCAGCTGTATATTCAAAACCAGTCATTGCTTCGGAAAAATATGGAAATGGAAATTGTAAACGTCCACGTGGCCATGATGCCATTAAAAGTCCACTTTCATCACCAATAACAAATGAACGCATATTATTAAAATGTTCATTAAATGTATCAAGATAATTATATTTTAATATACTACGACATGTCATTGCTATATTTGTTGATGAAGCAAGATAACCCAAATTACATACATGAGACATCATTTGACCAACTAATTGATCAACAAGACAACCTTTACCAAGTTGATAATCAGGTACATTTGAATCATCATTAGACATAAATTGACCGGTTTCTGGATCAATTATTTTTTGTTCATAATATTCACCATTAAATAAATTATTATCTACCCAAGTACTACCATGCATAAATAAATATCCACATTTATTAGCAAAATCTTCATCACCAATATATGATGCCATAACATATGCAGCACGGAGAGCACCTAAATACCAAAAATTGCACTGTGGATTAGGCCCTAGAATAAAGAATTTTTTTCAAAATATTGCTTCACATATATACAAAAAAAACAATTGAGAACTTAATAAGACTATCTAAATGTAGTCATTTATATATGATGTAAGAAAATCTTATAGAGTTATGAAAGCACAATAATAAGCTACATTTATTCTGTTGTTCATTTGATAAGATTAGTTCTTTATAACAATATCTACATTTTGTATGGTTATTAGTAACAGCTAAAAATTTCAAATTGTTTTAATAGTATCGAGTTTTTAAATATTACAAAACAAGAAAAAGATTATAGCGAGAATAATGATTACAGTGAAGTTTGAGCATTAACAACTTAAAATCTCAAGTGTTGACTCTAATGAGTCGAAATAATTTTCATTTCACTAGAACCGCATAGTTGAAGATTTTGTTGATCAGCGCTGAGAACTGATCAGATTTACAGCATTCAATGAATGTTTAATTCTTATCGTCATTATATAGCTGCAACGAGAGAATTATGTGATAGATTGTTCTTTTAGGTACAAACTCTTTTACACTTTTGCTATTCTTATCGAGACCTGACTGTGGATCTCATGTATTAGTTGGGATAGTTTCCTTGTCAGTTTTTTTAAACTCTCGAATAAATATTTCAAATGAAACAATAATCAAAATATCATTTTGATTATTAAACTGTTTAGATCATTGAACTGATTCGATTTGAATCGAACTTTAGTGTAGAATATATGTGAATATCAAAAGATCTTGTTTACAATATAATACTAACACAACGACTTGATTCAGTTTTTTTTCTTGTTCACATAATCTTTTGTTCTCGAACTATTTTAATATTTGAAATACAACATACCATAATAAGTAACATCCATTGTATTTGGTTGAGCTCCTTCTTCAACACCATCTTGATCAGTATCCCAACTATTAGGTTGCCATGCAAAAGCTAAAACTTTTTTGATTTGTTGCCAATTTTTTTTCAAAAAATCATCATCACCAGATAGCTATGAAAAAAAAAAGAACTAGATTTAATGTTTTTCTTTTTTACTACATATTCTTTTTATTTACTTGCCAATCACGATACATTTTCATAATACAACCCATTTGTCCATCCTAAACAATCAATTTTTATTTCTCTAATATTTATTCGTTTGTATTTTTTTCTTACTGCAGCAGTTCCAGTTCGTACTTGTGGTTTTGTTAATGGAAGTTGTACACGAAAATTCATAGCACCATCATCAAATGTTGCATAATTAAATTCTACATCGCGCATTGTTTTAGCAAGATTACCAAAAAGAAATGCAATAGCTTGTTCATAATTCCAAACATGTGTACAAGAACCAAGACATGAACCAAATATATCAAAAACTCCTTCCCATGCCATTAAATGTCCATCAGCTATACGAAAAACAGTTTGTGAACGAAGTGTTGTTAAATTAAATAATGCAGCTTCTTTAAGTACACCAGGATAATCACTTGCCAAAATAAGATTTATAAAATCAAGTGTATTCATTTCTAAATCAGCAAGATGAGGTAATGTTTGAATACATACATCCCATGCATCTTTATATAATGTTGAATAATAATTACCAACAATAGTTGGTGACCATGCCATTCGATTAGGAAAATTCCATGTTATGAAAAATGGAAAAAGTTCAACACCACTCGGTTGAATTTGTTTTTTAACAGCTAAACTTGCCATAGGATTATCATCAATTAATTGTCCTTTATCATGAAGTGTACCATCAGTACTAAACTAATAGATAAAAATTTCTAAAATAATTCGAATCTATAATAATTTTATAACTTACATCATCCCAAAAATCAAGTAGAGCATGATACCATGCATTTGAAATGGATGATAAACGATATGTAACAATGGCATTTGGTGAATCAACTAATGTTGTTAAAGCAATTGTTCCCCATGCTGGATCATTTGGATCAATGTTAGTTGAATTCATATAAATACCTTTTAATTGTCCAGAAAAATCCTCTCGATAAACATTTGTATTATTTTTAGCTCCAATTGGTACATAATCACCATTACCAGCAATAAAATATTTACTACCATCTTGTCCAACAAAATTTCTCATTGATCCACATATACTAACATCTAAAATTTCATTTGTTAGATTTGTTACTTCATAATATAAAACAGCTATTGGAATACCACTTGATTCAGCATCTGTTGGTATAAATGGATTAAAACCTTTTATACGAACTTCTATCTAAATAAAATCTTTTATTTTTCAAAAAAAAAAACCAAATTTCTTATAAAAATACATACTGGCATATTACTATCAGATAAATTAACAACTCCAAATGGATAAGCAGCATCAAATGATGCTTGTCGAAATCTTGGTAAACCATGATGATTACATGCACGTCCTTCATAATGTAAATATTCAGTTGGATGAACAGGACCAATAAGTACTTTCGTTATTTTACTTGATGTTGATGGTTGATTAACAAATACAGAAAAAAATGGTGCATCATTACCTATTGTTACTGTACTATATTTTTTTGCTGGTTTATTTCCTATTTCCCAATCACGTAATTCTCCACGTCCACCTAAACTCACTGTACCCGTACCAATTCCACCAAGTGGAAGAGCAATATTATATAAATGATCTTGATCATAATGTTTTAATATTGGCCATGGTTGACTAAGATTTTGTGTTAAATAAGAATGCATTTCTAGACAAGAAGAATTATATAAACTAGTCACTTGATTTATTATGTCAACGCACACCTCTTTTTTCGTTGCAGTAAAAAGATAAGAATATGTTAGTCTTTGTTTTTATTTTTTAAAGATAACAAACATATAAGCAAACTGTATATATTACAAGAAAAAGTATGAAAGTTGATAAATAAAGAGTATATCACAAAATTTGAAAACAAAAAAAAAGAAATTATTTTAAGATTTGATAAGATCATTCGTTATCGTGTTCGTCATCTAAATAAAAAATTAAAATAAATATAAGAAAATATTTGAAAAAAAAAAATTTTTTTTTGTTACCATTTTCTAAATCACTTGTTAATTTATCAACATTCGTAGCAATCATTGTTGAAACATCATCGGTTAATGATAAATTATCAAGATCCGGCATGAGTAAAAGCTATAGATTATAATATTAACAAAAAAATAACACAAGATATTTATTGTTAATTTGAGATTACTTACTGAAACATTATTTTCAATAGGTGATGGTGGTATTTCGGGTTTTATTAAAACAGGATCTTCACTTTCACTTGAACTACTACTATCATCATCTTCATCTTCATCATTATCAATACGTATAATCGATGGTTGAGCATGTGTAATTGGTTCAATTGTTCTGTAATATATAATACAATATATAAAGCTATTTTTATTTTATAAAAATCATGTTGGATAGTTTTTAAACGATTGAATTGAAACTATTATACGTTTTAAAAAAGAATAGACTCATTTATTTGTTGAATAGCTCAACAACGCTGATAGCTATCGAGCTCGAGTTTGTGCCGTTAGAGTGAGCATGAGTAGGAGGTACAAGTTTGCCTGCGAATCAAAATACTTGAAAATTTTTCTAGGGAGTTCCAGGAATTTTTTGGAAAATTTCTTGAATTCCCTAGAAAACTTTTCAAATATTTTGATTCTCCAGTAGACTTGCACCTTCATCCATGCTCTTTCGAACGGTGAAAACTTGAACTCGATAACTATCAGCGTTGCTAAGTTATTCAACAAACAATTGAGTCCATTCTTTTTTGAAATGGATAATAATTTCTTAAATGCAAATTTTCAGTTACAAATAGAGATCTGAAAAATCACTTTTGTTTCTAAGAACAAGCAAGTTTTTTATAATCTGTATAATTCTTCGAATACATAAAAGAGCTCGATAAGCTCTGATCGCAAGCAACAATCCAATGTCAATAAATCTCAATATAAAAAATTTACGCTAAAAACATTAGTTTTTCATTACTTAAATGCGTTAACCTCCAGTTTCTTATTATTATCAAATAAAATTTCCCATATCTATATTGTATCACAGTTAGTACACTCCAATCCACTGTAATCTTGAGGTACAGGGAAATCTTCATTGTCTGGAACGATCTCAGCATAGATATCTTCTCCATTAATGATTGCAATCGTGAAATTTTCAAGGTAAATGATTAAAATCGATCACTACTTTTCGACGATTCCTATCAACTTTCATATGAAGATTACTTAAAGAATATTTCACAAATCCAGCAAACTAAAACTGTTTGACATGTAGTTTTTATTTGTGATATAGGCAGCACTGAGCTGTTGAATGAGGAGTCGAACGTCATGACATTTGTTTTACTATGTTGAGATATCTTCGTTTGAAGAAAAAATCTATGTTAACCTTCTGGCTCCTCCGTATGAAACCCAATCAAGTTCTGATTAGTCCTTACGATCAACATTAAACATGCTTCTATTTGTGGTCAAACTATGAGGATTAAAGTTCCGGTACTGTTTCACATTTTAACCTTACAAGGATTACGCTAACACCTTTTTTTTCAGGTTACGATGATGGGACTCGAGAATTTTGAATGCAAACAAAATCCATATGAATAATCTTGAATCAATGATACTGCGAGAGTCTATTTGAATGTATCGAAATTTAGGATCTGCAGGACTATGGTTGATATTTTTAGAGGCGATTCGATGCAATTCTTTGAAAAATAAGACGTACATTTGTAAATTAGATTTTGTATTTTGAACAAATTTCAACAATGAAACTAAGCATTTCATAGCTAAACAATGTACATGTATTTCACCTATCCAAAAAGTCTATAGAAACTATCAAAAAACTCCGATTCTTAAACTGTTACAAATAATTTCGGATGACAACTTAATTTCTATGTATGAAATAAATTTATCTAAATCAAATATTCAGAAAACATAATTCTTATACAAGTTAAAAAGTAAATATTCAAAAACATACTTATAATAATCAGTAACTACTTGTCGAATACGATCAGTTAATTCAAGTACTTTTTTAAATGCAAGTTTTTTACATAATTCAACTTGTTCTTTTTTTAAACCTAATTTTCCACCCATATGAATTCCACATATTTCTTTATGTTGATTCATTGAAATAGAAAAAAATCCATCCATAAGACGTTCTTCATCAGAATTTGGATCAATTAATGTATAATGACTAATATATATTAATAAATAAATGAAACAAAAACAAAAAAAAAATTTCGAATAAATTTACCCATCAATAAAGAAAGCAAATAAAACATTAATTGGAAAATGAAGAATACGTAATGGACGAGCTCGACGTTCAGTTGATGAATACTATTCGAAATAAAATTTAAAAACAATTTTTTTTTTATAAATGTAAACAAATTTAACAAACCACTCGAATTTCTGATCCATGCACAGATACTTCTGGTAGACTAAAGAAAATAAATAATAGAAAAATAAATAATAAAATATTTTAATTACAAACTAACCGAAAATGATATAATGAACAAAGTGTTGCTATATTAGCACAATCCAATATATTACCACAATTATTTAGTACAATAAGATCAATTTTAATGGACCATACCTTTAAAAAAAGAAAACAGAAGTTAATTAAAATATAAATTAATATATTTAATTATTTTACTAATTCTCCAGAATTAATACATAATGATTCAAGATCAAGACAATTTGAATGACGAATATTTTGTTCAAGAATACCGTTTAATTCTTGTACAAATTCTTGATGTCTATTATTGAGAAAATTTTCAAAAAACAAAAAAAAATCTTATATTCAAAAGTGAAATTTATAACTAACTTCCAATTTTCTAAATTAATTAATGGAATTTTTGACATATCGAGATGAATACGAATATGTCCTTCTGATGCGCGTGATTCTTTTGGTTTAGTTATACGACATGACGCTTGTGCAATAACACTGAAAAAAAAAAATATTTAAAAAAAAAATTAAAGAATAAAATTCTCTATAATTTACTGTGTTTGACCAAGAGTAACTGAAACATAACCAGGATGTGCATGAAATTCAATATTAATCGAACGAGTTTCATCAATCGTTCGAAGATCCAAACGCTGAGAAAGAAAGTAAAGAAAAAACATCTTTTTTTTTTTTTGTTTTAATCAATTATCACTTAACTCACTTTATGATCACGAATACATTTTAATACAACGTTACGTTCAATGGTTGAACAAATTAATTCTTTCATCTAAAGAAAGAAATTATCTGATTTCTTCTGTTTATTTGATTGTTTTCTATTAATTAAATTTTATTTTTTTTCTCGTTCAACAATAATATATCGTATTTAATACCTTAAGAGAAAAAAAGTCAATATTAACAGAAAATCGCAAATGAATTTTTTTTTTCTTTACAACAAGTTTATACGAACAAAAAAAAATACAACATAAAAAAAGATAATGATTTTTTCATAGAGCTTTTTTTTTATCTGATCATTAGAAATGTTTATATGACTTGATTTGTTTTTTTTACATAGATTCTTATAAATCTTTATCGACTTGATTAATAAGTGTTTTTAACTTTTCCCATTGATCAACAGTTAAACTAATGCCTAAATATAATAAAAAAAAAATAAAAATAAAACACAATATATATTAAAATGAAAAAACAATATCTTACCTTTTTTACCAGGTTTTTGTACACCATTATCATCATAATATTCACGAATATTGATATATGGTTTACCTTTAAATTGGCTTACCGATATATAACGTAATTTACTAAGCTATAAAAATATAATAATAGAAAAAATTATCTATATCAGAAAGTATTGATATGATTTACTTCGTAAAGTCGTTCACCACTAGGTCCAGCTATTGAAGGTACGCCATCACCATCTGCTTTATCATTTGGTTTAACTCGTTTAGCTGGTGGCTATTCCATTAAAAGAAAAGAAAAAAGAAATTCGATAAAGTGAATTGATTTTGTTTATTTTTTGAAGTTACTTACATCATTCTTGTTATTTGTAGTTTTACTCTTCGACTTTGTCGATGTTGAAGCCTTAGTTTTTTCTTCATCACTAGCCGAATTCTTTTGTTCATCAGAATCCGAATTATCAATAAATTCTTTTGATTTAGGCATTGTGTTTACTTATTTAATAAGTTTAAATCTGAAATAAATTTGAAAAATCTTTCATTATATATATGATTCATTTTTAAATATATTTCTCTATTTTGAAAAGAAAAGATTTTTGTTAATGATGTATATATATATATATATAGATGTCGACAATTCAACCATTCTATTGATTCTTTCATATTGAATAGTGAGAAGGTAGGAGCTACCGATCAAACATCATAAGTTTAAATATATAAAAAGATTCAAAAGAAATTAGTGTAGAGCAAATGATTACCTTGACCTGTAATTGCGTAAAAATACCAACTACACTTTTCTGCTTTATAGTTAAGCTCATTTATCCTAATTAATTAACCATGTCTATATATTTATGTTAATAAATGCATAGATCAAGGAACACATACAGTAAGTACAAAACAAGATAACAATATAGAGTTAAATGAAAGCAATACATAACTTATATATGCAAATAAATAACGAGAACGCGACTATTAATAAAATTAATTCTAGATAATAATGATTTACTATATACATATATCAATCAAATAATTCCATGTTTTAATTCGTATAGAATAAATTCATAGGAAACAAATGTTATACAACTAACTGGTATAACACGATAAAGTGCTGGTACTACACCTTTAAAAAATCCACTAATACCCTTTCGTTTATATGTTTTCTTAATAACATCTAGTACACCATTATAACTTTGATGTTGATCTTGTAAACGTGTACATATAACTTGTATTGGATATGTCGATGTTGCAGCAATAAATTTTGATAAAGCTGAAAATGTTAAAACAACTGATGTAAGAAAATACGTTGTATGAAATGGGTTCACATAGAAACTTTTCATTTGTTCATAAGATGAAAATTGTATTGTACCATGAAATATACCAACTAAACCAGGTGTAAGACCTTTATAAAATGCTGTTATTCCTTCGGATTGATAAGTTTTTTCGAAATGCATCAAACATATTATTATATGTAATAGCTGTTTTATTGTTTGAATATTGTAAACACATACATGTTTTTATAACCCACATTGGATTTGTTAAAATAATTGTTAATAAACCAGCTGTTGTTGAATAAATTGTGCGATAATAAAATGTTAAATTTTTTATTTTATCTTGATCATTATTTAAAACAATAATTGTATTATATATAAATAAATAAAGACCCAAAGATATTCCATTTTCAACAACATTTGATATTACACCTTCATATAAACCTTGCAGACCACTCTCACGATAGATTGATTAAAATGCATCAAAGAAATTTTTATAATTCGTAGTCTATCTTTCTTTGATTTTGATTCAGTTACTTGAAAACATATTTTAATTAGATCAAATGGATGAGGTACAATTGATGAAATAATTCCACCGAAAAGACCAGCTATAAATTGATGATATTGAATAGTAGATAAAATTGAGGAAATAATGAATAATTCATCTAAAATAAACAAACAAATAAAATTATTTTCTTTGAAATTGTACAACAAATAATCTTTCAATTAATGTTCGTCGTTTAAGTATAATATCAATATTTAATCCAACTTGATTAGCTAATTCTTTTAATGTATCAAAATTATTCTCTTCAAGAGCTACCATATAAAATAAACCTTTAGAAGAAAGTAATCGACTTGCTTGTTCAATAGCTTTTTCTATAACTTCAATACCTTGTTTACCACCTGCATAAGTTCTTTCAATAACTTCTTTAACATCAGATGTTTCTGTTGGTACATATGGTGGATTAAAAAGTATTAAATCAACTTTTGATGATAAACGATCAATTAAAGGATCAGCTAAATTACATTGAATTATATTTAAACAATGTTTTTTATGAAGATTATTTTGTTGAAATGTTCTTTTAGTTGAATAACATGCATAAGGATTAATATCAATAGTAAAAAAAAGACATGATGTTAAACAAAAATGTTTAGCAACAAATGTTGTTATTAAACCTGAACCAGAACCAAATTCAAATATAATAAAAGGTTTTTGTTCAAGAATTTCATTTAATTTTAATTCTAAAGCATCAAGAAGAAGAAATGAATCAGCATCTGGTTCATAGATTTGATTATAATCATTTCGAGTCAAATGAGATAAATCAGGAGTTGGAAACATTAATCTTGAAAAAAACAAAATTTAAGAATTATGCCTTTGTAACGTTTATTCGATACTGCCTATGTGTCAAGTGGACGGGTGGTTTGAATGAATTTATTGATAGTCTGATTTTGATAATTTATTAGTTAATTTAACCAACGAATACTATGTAGATTTACTTTAGTTTCGTTTTATGTCATAATTTTTAATTTTGAAATGAAATTACATGGAAAAATATATTTATTTTATATGAAATAAACTTTTATAATTTTAATTTCCCTGACTTGAATCTAGCGCCATCTTCAATAACATAATTATAAAAAGATTTATATGAAGAGTTTTTTAATAAAGTTAAAATTCGTCGATATACAGTCTGTTCAGAACGTGCAAATTTTTTAGCAAAACCAATCGTATAAAACGAATTTATTCTACTTCTTAATTGAACAGAATTGCATCTACCTAGGACGATCATTTCGATTGTTGAAAAACAGCATCTTATGACATTAACTTTCACTGTTGTTCGCCGTAATCCATCATGTTGTTTTTTTTCACTAGCAAGCAGCCATTGTTTCTTCTACCGTTTTCACCATATTACGAGCTTACAGAAAATGGCGCCATTTTCTTCAGTTTAGGTACTTGAATATGACAGTTGCCATCAATCAATAAACGCTTATAGTACTGTTTCCATGAAATAAACTCGTTATCACCGTAACAGTAACATGTTTTTCGAAGTTGGACTACATGCAGCGGTGTCACCGCAACAAGGGTTGCTCTTAGGGATGCAACAGTGATGAAAATTCATCAGTGCACCCAGGGACGGCGCGAGCGGGGGGGGGATAGGGGGGTCACCCCCCTCCTGCTTCGGAAAATTTTGATTGGAGCTTTCTCCGAATTTGAAAATTTTGGTAGTGCCAATTTTCTCCAAATTTGCAGGATCATTAGGCGATTTTCTCCGATTTTGGAGAACTGCCGTAGACAATTTTCTCCGATTTTGAAGAATCAAAGTGCACAATTCCCTTCGATTTTGGAGAACTACAGCAGACAAATTTCTCCAATTTTGGAGAACTACAGTAGACAATTTTCTCCAACTTTGGAGGACTACAGTAGACAATATTCTCCGATTTTGGAGAAATACAATAAACAATTTTCTCTGATTTTGGCGAACTACAGCAGACAATTTTCTTCGGTTTTAGAGAACTCCAGTACACAATTTTCTCCGATTTTGGAGAACTACGGTAGACCATTTTCTTCGATTTTGGAGAACTACCGTAGATGATTTTCTCCAATTTTGGAGAAGTACAGTAGACAGTCTTCTCCGATTTTGGAGAACTACAGTAGACCATTTTCTCCGATTTTCGAGAAATACAATAAACAATTTTCTCCGATCTTGAAGAACTACAGTACACAATTTTCTCCGATTTAGGAGAGTTAAAGTACACAATTTTCTTGGATGTTGGAGAATTACAGTACAGAATTTTCTCCAATTTTGGGGAGCCATAGTAAACAATCTTCTCCGATTTTGGAGAACTACCGTAGTCAATTTTCTCCGATTTTGGAGAAAAATAGTAGACAATCGACCCTAAATTTGGCAAAAATCTAATTTTGAAGAAATCTATTCTACTATTTTTTTTCGGTTCTTGAGATTTTTGAACTACATCAATAATCTAAGTTCGTGTTTAAGCGAGAAATTAGTATTATAACTAGATGCATCTGTCATCAATAGCAATATGTGATACGTGGATGTTAACGATAACTGAGCGAAGAATAAAATTTTGAAAAAAAAAAAAGAAAAAATCAGATTTTTGTTGGTACCATTGGTATAATATTGTATGAAGTGCGGTCAGAGTAGTCGAAGGAATGTCGGAAAGTCTGCTTCGAAAAGAAAGCGATGGCAACCAAAAAAGTTTGGAGATTTCCTCCGAATTTCAACAGTGGGAACGTTTTTTTTTGCTCTTCAATTTTGACTTTTTGGGATTGGAGGCTCCGATTTTCGGGATACCCCCCTCCTGCTCTGACCTCTTCGCGCCGTCCCTGAGTGCACCGTTACCATTTCATCGGTTCAAGTCAGTTTTCACAAAGGAAAGAGTTTTTTGAGAAAATAACGATTCTTTTAAATAAAGTTCTACCAAAGGTAATTGAGATCGGGGAAACAGAATCTGAAATCAGATTCTCGACGTTTTAAGTTTGGTATTTTCACCAAAAAAATTTCTTTTTCTAAAAAAATCGTGTTTTTCATACAAAACATTTTTATACGAAAAAATCGATTACCGAATTTCAAAAAAGCCTTCCCTTTGTAAAAACCGACTTGGACCGATGATCATACCAACGGTTGTCATCACCATTGTATCTCTAGTTGCCCTCCCCCGATGTCGTGAACCCTACCTTCTCACGAGGAAAGGTCTCCTGATGAAAAATTACTTTTAAGTTGGGACTATATTCAATCGACAGGGTTTGGCAAGTAGATAAATATCCAAGAATGGTTCGAACTGTTGAGTATTTATTACTGAGATATCAAATGTTTAGTGGATTTTTCCTGAAAGTCCTAGTTTCAAAGCAAAATTATACTTTTGAGTTTCAGTCTGAAATTTTGCCCACATAAAGATCCCGATTAGAGTAGCTTGTAGAAAAAAAATTTCAGAATCTTTCGACAAAATTTCTCTGAGATATGAATTTTTCAAAATAGAAGCACCTTGCCATACTTATTGTAAAAAAATTCATATTTCGAAGAGATTTAATCGAAAAATTCCGAATTTTGTTTCTACAAGTTACTCTAATCGGGATCTCTATGTGGGCAAAGTTTCAGGTTGAAAATCGAAAGTATGATTTTAATGTAAAACTGGAGCTTGAAGGCGATTTATCACTTGGGAACCTTCACTCGGCAGCAGTAGCCGCCTTCCTCAATCTTGGTCATCTCTGGACTAAAGTTCGTCGGGTCCAAAATTTTCCGACCCCTGACTACATACAAACTATGTAATCACATCAATTTCTCACTTCTCTCTGTAAAAATAAATAAATGAAAGCTTTCAATATGAATCTGATTTTAATCACACTCCAAAAACACATGTATATCAAGAGATTAACCAAACAAATAATGTACAAGTATTAACACATTGACAAAAAAAAATGTATTTTTATATCGAACTATATTCAAGAATTTCCTTCCGTTTTATTTTCTAATAGTATAGATTTATTTAAAAAACAAAACATATAACACCTTTTTTTTCTGATCAACAACAACAACAATCATTGTTTTTCGTTTTGATCACACCTTTGTTAAGTATATACTTAAATCAATGATTCGCTTTACTTGTCTTTTTTTTCTAATCTTATTCTAAAGAAAAACCAATTAAGACACACCTATTGTAAAAGCAATCACTGTTTACTTGCACAGTAGGTAGCCGCACTCTCTCCCTCTCTCTCTCCATATATATATATATATCATTGAGTCACACCATCCCATTCAAACTTTATACTTATGGTTTCTTAATCAAACTTTTTTTTTCTTTTTCTATACACATAAAGCCAAGGCTTCCTTTGAACACATATTTCAATCACATAATGCCGCATGCATTTATTTGTCCAAGCAAATTGAGATTCTCTCATCGATAGTTGCTTCTCTCCATGGCATCATCAAGTTATTATACGAATTCAATATTGATGAATCTATCGAACAAATAAGAAAAAGAAAAAAAAGAAATCTCTTTTGTTTTTCTTTTCATTCGAAGGTGATGATAGTGAAAATAACTGGGTAGATGATTAGTATTTCTGTTTAATACAAAGACAAAAAAAAAAATAGAAAAGATAGGAATTGCCAATTGACAGGAAACAAAGACGAGAGAAACGTGCGCGCACATTCAAGTTGACATTTCCGCTCGTGCACATTTATTCAGCTGTCTGAAATTCCGTCGTTACTCAGCATGAGATCGTCACATCATGTTAAGACATCATCATAGATTTTTTTTTTCGAAAAAGAAAACCAAGATCACGACGATAAAGACGAAAGAAAAAGCTGAATGTAATGGCTAACAAAAGGCAAATAAAGAAAAGCAACGACTGTTATATAAAAAAAAGAAAAAAACGAAAAAAAAAAAATTAATTCCATGAATGATCGTTAAAGGCACTTCCTCCTGTTGTGATCACTTGTGAGGTTAAAGGTGGTGTTGAACTACTAAAACGTTGTTGTACATCTTCAGAATCACCTCCCGAAGAATCTGGTACTGTCGCTGATGAACCACTATTTAATTCATGATGCATAGCATATGATAAATCTAAATTATTATTTAACAAAAAAAAATAATAATTTATTTCATTTAAACTTTCATACCTGTAGCTGGTCCATAATTAAGTCTTTGATGTAATTCTTGTTGCATAATAAAATCATTATAACTTTGTGTTGGTGGTCCTTGATACATAAAATCATTTCGAAATCCTTCTTAAAAAATTTCTTTTTTTAGAGATTTTATGTTTTAAAAAGAAACTAATTTATACCTGGTAAATAATTTAAACCAGGATGTGAAACCATTTCATTATCATCAAATGGTCTACCGGATGCTACACGTCGATAATAATGTCGACGTGATCCACCACATGTTATTGATTGTTTAATACGTCGTTCTTTTGAACGACGATTTTGAAACCATACTTGTATAACACGCATAGCTAAACCCGTTTCACGTGCTAATTCTTCTCGTATATGTCGTGTTGGTTTTGGTGTTGCAGCAAACGCTGATTTTAATTGTTCAAGTTGTTTTGTTTTAATTGTTGTTCTTGGACCACGTTTTTTTGGTCCATTTGTATTTCCATTATCTGTATTATCAAGATTGGATTTTTTTTGATGATATACTGATGATGATGATGATGAACAATTACTTGATGAATTATTATTATTATTATTATTTTTATTATTAGTTGTATTATGAATTGTATTTGTTAAACATATTTGATCATCATCTTTACAATCTAATGAACAATCCGACATATGTATATCACCATCATCTTCTTTTAAACAATCAGATGAACTTAAATTTGAATTTGGTGTTGATGTTGATGGTTGAATTTGTTGAGATTTAAATGATGAATTTTCTTTATCATAATCATTTTCATTTTTAATTTGATTATCATTATTATCAAATTCATCTTTACATTTCATTCGTGCAGTAAAATCTTCTTTACATATAAAACGATTATCATGTGTTAAATGTATTTCTTCACCTGTATTTACTTTACGTAAACATAAACAACATTTATAACAATCCCAATGATATAATTGATCCCATGCACTTAAATAATATTCACCTTGACCAATTTCTTGAAGACAACCTGAACAACGACGACACCAAAAACGTCTAAAATAAAAATCAATTAATCAAATATGAATTCAATATAAATAGGGATTGTCTTTTTTTTTCTCGTTATACCGATAGAAATCTCTATGACAATATAATTTTCCATCACGTGTATAACATTTTTCTGTTAATAATTGACCACAATCAACACAACGTATACAATGACCATGCCAAAGACGATCTAATACTTCATAAATCCATTGATCGTGGATTGGTTCATGACAAGCAGCACATACAGAAAACGTCATCTAAATTAATAACTTTTCTATTTTAAAGACAGTAAAGCACTAATAGAAGATTAAAAACTTTTACTAATCTTCGAATAAACGGAAAAAAGCTTAGCAATAGGTAAAAGATAGCTTAAGAATAAAAAATTGATTTTCGTCTGGTTTTTTTTCTTAAAAAAAGTAAATTGTTCTATAAAAAGAAACAAGCAGAAGAAGAAAAAGAAAACTGAAATATACTATGGTCAATCTGATTAAAATTAGAACCTATACAACAAATTTATGACTCATAACATTGTCTTTAAGAAAAAAGCTCTTTCTTTTTTTTTCGACGAGTATCAATAGACATGGTTATTTCATGGTTTGATGATGCATGGAGAAGCAAAACAGAACAGATAGAGTATTGGCTTGACACATTTCATGCTAGAAAGAAAATGAAGAGAAGGAGGAGAAGATAAAGACGTATGATTTGAATGTTACTATAAAATGCGTAAAAAAAAATATCTGTTTGTTTCTTAACCATTTGATATGAGAAGACAAGTTGTTTTAATCATAGATAGAAAATCTCGAAGATAAATTTCTTTTCGATATACTACGGTGTGAAGCCAATTATTTGTCCATTGACCTAGCGCTACTTGAATTTGCAATTACTAACTGTAACGGCTTCTTATTGACAATGAAATATACAATACAAAAAAAAAAGAAAAAACGAAATTGAGAATCACTAGAGAAAAATAAACATTTCTTTTTTTTTTCTTGACAAACTATTTTGAAAATACATAACAGAGAAAATTTTATTTTTTCTGTTCTTTTTCTATTATTATTATTATTAACCAATATGATTTATGATGTGATAATAAATAAACTAAAGAAGTCACTTTTTCTTTTTTGACATATACATGTATACTAATACTCACCTTAATTCATCAAATGTTGTTTTGATTATGTAGTAAGATGAGGCTCTGCAAACAAGATTAGGTGAAGAGAGAGAGAGAGACAGAGAGAAAGCGAGAAGGTGCTGTATGTTACTCTTTGATGAAGAACAAGAAAAAACACTCTTACTTGTAAGAAAGAAATAGTCTGTTTCTTTTCTTCTATTGGATGTCATCGTTCTTTCTTTGGTCGTTTGTCGACGAACCGGCTCGGAAGGAGAAGAGGAAGAAAAAAAAATGCAAGTATAGAACGATTAAGTACACACACAGTATGATGATATAAAAAAGAAAAAGAAAAAAAAAATCAACCAACCAACTAATAGAGTAAAATGGTTCTTTTCTTCATCTTTTATGATTAACCATGTAGACAGAATAAAAAGAAAAAGTATGAGGAATTCCGCTGAATGCATACAATATGTATGAGTTCTTGTTTCTTTCAATGTATCTGGTTCTTTTTGTTCCCTCAAGTTATGTTACGGTTGAATTCACAAAATGATTCTTATGATACATCTTCTTCATTTGACACTTTCGTTTATTGTGCTTTGTTTTCTTTTTCTATATATAAGTGTGCATTCTTTTTTTTAATTATCATCACTAATCTGTGGGTTGGCCTCAGAAAAGGACAATAATGAATCTGGTTTGTAGTAGAATTGTTTATTGGGAGAAAAAAAAGTTTTTCTTTAATTAACAGAATGCCAGACGTCATAGGCATAAATAAACAAAAGAAAAGATGTGTTAGACTCATCACAATTTGAGTGTTTAATTATTACTTGCCATTGATGTATGTATATGACAGGTACTAGTTGATAAGAAAAGTCAAATCAAATGTCGTATATTTTTTTGTCTTTGTTAATGAAAATGGGAGTTACCATCATATATATATACACACACACACACATGTGTTTCGGACATTTACATTAAGAATAAAAAAAGAGAAGAAGAAGATGCATATTGGTCAGTGGATATAGATTTGTATTATAAAGACAAAAGAATAATTATAATAGTTCGAACAGGCAAAACATATTGTCCTTTGATTTATCTATTATCGACAGTCTTCTTTTTTTTTTTTATAGGTCTTTTTGTTTATTATGTTAAAGTGAGAATCATTATTATTCGACACTTATCATCATCATCAAACGAATGCCTCCAGCAATATATATCTATTTATCTATGTTGTTAACCATTTACTAATTATATTTTAGATTCTTTTTCTTTGCTTAGATATAAAAAGAGAAAATAAATGATGTAAGTTGGCATCTGCTAAAATATGAACAGATGCATAAGATTGAAGAAATTCGATTCGAATGATTATATTTGTTCTATATATATATATATATATATATATATTGTACACTTGATCACTCTGGGTCGCTTGTGAGATTAGAAGATTTGTGACAAACAATCTGTTGGTCACCACTACTATGATATTGACATAAAGAAAAAAAATAACACGTTAGACTTAGTGATTAAATATTGACTAAGTGCAATAGCAACTACTAGTTCGACACAGATTTGATGAAATACAAAAAAAAAGAAGAAGAAGAAAAACGAAAAGGAGGAGAAGCTTTGAAAATAAAATATTTCATCTGTCCAACGGCTGGTATTTACGTATCATACAAAAAAATTGTTGTTCTTTTCTTCGATATATAATATATTAGAGATACATGCTGATCAAATCTAATCGATTGATAAATATCAGGCAAGAAATCACCTTTGTTCATATTCGAAATTTTTTTTTCTTTTTGTTTTTTTTTAATTAAAAAACACAGTAGGTTGACTTTATCAATCATATATAGGTTGGTTATTGGACGGTTTTTTTTTTGTCATGTAGAACTTTCATTGAATACAGTTGAATGATGATTGAAGATGGTGTTGTTGTTGCTGTTGCTGTTGATGTCTTTCTTCTATCTCATTCATTTATGATAGCGAATAGAAGATGATGATGGTAGTGGTTGCTTGAAAATATTTGCTTCATTAATTTTTCAATTAGCTGCACGATGGACACGCCATCATCGTTCGCGTGTGCATGTATAAAAGATAAGGTTTCTATTGGTGTATTCAATGTGTGAGTGTGAGCCTAGAGGACATTGTAATAGAAAACAAAAAAGAAATAGATTTCTGCTTGAACACATTTATAAGAAAGAGACAAGATTGTTTTTTAGAATCTTATTTCTTTAATAATATAGACACACGTGTATATATAGAACAATTTTTCATCAAAAAAAAAACAAAAAAAACAGAAAGTTGCTATCCAATTGAAATGTATCATCTATTGCATGTCATTGACGTCTCAATCCTGTTGAGCATCACTTTCATCAATTGCAAAAAAAAAAAAAATGACGGAACATATATTAATTGATCTATACAGAGAAACATGCAACTGTCGAGTACCTTGGAAATTTCTTTTTTTGCTTTTAAGAATTGTCAAAAAAAAAGAAAAAAGAAAAAAAAGAGTCTCTTGAGATATGAATACAAACCCAAAATAAATAAAAAAAGAAAAGAAAAGGAATGTTAGCTCCATCAGCATTTCAATTTTAATATGAATAGTTAATGAGTAGGAACAGATGGAAGGATGAGAAAAGAGCAAGTTTTAAGCCAATTTATTCTCGTTTTGTTCATTGAACATATGTATTAGTGTGAAGAATCTTCGTCAAGGGAATACATGTATATATATATATATATCCTATCGACATAAACGAGAAGGAATGATAATTGATGAAATGAGTAACTATATAACTTATTATCAGAAACAAATGATTTATGAACATTCATTTGACAAACAAAGACTATCAAGATTGGTGTGCGAAGAGATTTTGATTATTATAATGAAACATTGTAGTTCAATCAAATCATTTGTATCAAAGATTCAGATGATCAATATGTTTCATAACAAAACAGAAATACTTTTTCGAACTAGTGATTCGAACATGCATATAGATATCAGAGATGCTTACAAAGAGGGGGGGGGGGATCGATCTCCTCTTCTCTCTCTCAATGTTTATATTTGTACTGAGATTTGTGTCAAATATATGTATGGTACGTATAAATACAAATATTTTCTTCTACTTTGTGATTTACATATAACAGTATCAACGTAATATTTTTGTTTTTAGTAAACATTTATGAAAAATGACAAATAAGAGAAAACAGGAAGATATTTGTACATATTTCGTATCGAACAAGAAATCTAAAAGTGATATAGATCAAAATGTTTCACAACAATCAACAACAACAACAGATAATTTTTATAATTTCAATAACAATTATGAGATTGAAATTGATAATAACAAAGAAATTCGACTTGGCACTTCTTTATTGTCGGTTAATCGAAATTCTATCATTATTATTAATATACCTATCAAAAATGATGATATTGGATTATATATTTCATACGAAAGATTTTTCCTTATTAAATCGAAACCATGAATTCCACCATCAAATTATATTTTTCCAAATTCGAACAGTATGTCAACACTCATGGTTAGCATATTCAGAAGTGAATCAAGAAGTTTATTACCAATATTGTATTTTATTTTCAAGACAAGGAAGAAATTAGTATTTCGGCCAATTTGTTAATAGGTCATTACAAGATGCTATTAATTATTTATCGAATCATGGTAAATATGAATATCATACAGAGTCTCTTATCCAAGCAACTGAATGTATTAATCATTAATCACATGGAAATTCAGATGCTAAATATTGGTGTCGGTAGCTATTGCCGAACGTTCATTTTCTATAACCTATTTATGCATTAGAACACATGATGAAAGACTTAGTAATTTGGCTATTATCAATATTCATAAATTATATATATATATATATTCTTCTTTTTGTTTTTCACTGTACAGAATAGTTATTAAATATGAATATAAAATAATTGTCGTACATGAGCAAATGTCTCATTAAAACTAGATGGAAAAAATTTGATCCGTGTCTTTGCTGAAAAATATCTGTGAACGTGACTGACAGGTGTATTAGCAAGTTTAATTCCTGATGTGTGTTCTGTATGAAATTCAAAATTTTCAAATTCTTTTTGCCATTACTTCAATCGAATATTTATTTTTACATGATCATAACCGAAATAGCTTTTACAAGATTATTATTTACAGGTATCCTACATCATCCAACATTGTGTTTACTAACCTATATTGAATCCTAAAAATGCGTTCACTTGTATTTTTATTTGAAAATGTAGAATAACTGTTGGCAATGGCAGGTCATGATGATTATGCTCTCTTGAAATAAACTCCAAAAGTCATTAGAGATAGTATGTTTAATTTTAATGTTTTTTTATTTTCTTTTGGATATGATGACCTGAGATAATTATGTCCTTTTTTTTTTATTGGCATGTTATATATTATTTTTTTTTGTGTGTTTTTAATCCCGATAAAAGTACTTTTTTTCCGTCGAAGAAAAGCATAATTGTCAAATAAAAGGAAAAATAATTATAATATCGTTCGATGATTATTTGTTGATAGAATCTGTACATTGAAATCAACGAATGTATTAATGAAAAATTTGAATAATGGAATTTTTATTTTCTTTCTTCTGTTGAAAGTTTCATATTTATATAGTGTTGAAAATTGTGTATAAGACATTCAGAGAGAATAAAAAAACGAATACGATGAATTCGATTAGTATCGGATGGAAAAAACAATCGCCTGGTGATGTTCAAATTGTAACTAAAAAGAAAAATGATCAAAATCGTATACCACGCACAGTAAAGAAAAAAAAAGAAATCATTTTTCTTTTCCGAAATAAATAAAACTTTATTATTGGATTAGATTATACCTAGAAAACCACAGCAAGCATTTCAAAATATAGAACCTTTACATACAGGAATAGTTCGATCTAATATACAACCTCTCGAACATCCTTCTTATTTGTTGAAGCCAACACAAAATTTTACTTCAAGATCAATAAACGATCCTGCTTCTCAGTAAGTAAAAAAAAAATTGTTTTTTTTTGTTTTTTATTTCAAAATAAATATTTTTTAGAATAAAAATATTTGATGACAAACGACTTTGTAGTCCACGAGCAGCGGCTGCTACATTTATTATTGCTGTTATACTTATAGCAGCTACAGGTACTTCTATTGGTATTGTATTTGCTGTTATAAATTCTAGTAGTTCATCTGGAACTGGAAATAATAATCAGAATTCATGTATGTATAGTTATGTTGAAGAATAATATTTATAAAAAGTGTTTTTCTTATTTCAGATACGACAATAACATCAGGATCAGTAACTAGTAGTATAAGAATCGGTAGTCAAACTGGATCAGGATGTTCAGGCTATACAGAAATCAATGATCCAACACGAAGTATTAATAATGTTGGATCATATGGTTCCTGTGATAATGGACCCATATTCAATGCAAGTAATGGTGGTTCTTGGATTCGATTTGTTGGCACTGGTGGTGATAGAATTCCTATGTCATCAGCTGGTTTGAAGCATTGTGGTGGTTACTTATCCGGTTGGTCTAATAATACATTACCAACAACGCAAGATGTTGTCACTAATGGAACAGTATGCTTCGAAACTGAGGCACACGAATGTGGCTTTACCGTTGACGTATCAATAATCTATTGTTCTGCTGGTTATTATGTTTACTTTTTACCACCTATATCTGTATGTAATGCACGTTATTGTACAACTTAACTTTATCTTGTGTATATAATTGTGAACTGAATTTTTATAATAAATAGTGACACAGATGTTGTATTAGATGATCTTTTCATTTGATTACTCTTTAAAGAAAAGCTATTTTCTTTTTTTTCTTCAAAAGGCAACAATCAATATTAATCGATCATGAAAAAAAAAGGGAGATCATGTATATATTTTGGAATTGTAATGCGGGAACGTTTTCAATTGATCAGTTTCTTTTTTAACGAAAGCTATTGAATTATGGACTCTTGACGATATTGATTCCGAATATGACTATGAGAAATCCCTTTAGATCTTCATATACTAGGTTTTCGAGATTAACAAAATTTTCGTCAGAATTGTTTTTTTTTATCTGTTCAAATTATAGAGCTAACATTTTTTCTATTTCAAATGCTTTTTTTT
>CAJNOL010000773.1:46563-104555 GCA_905250125.1 Rotaria sordida
AAAGCTTTTAACAAGAAAAAAAAAGAAAAGCTTTTAACAAGAAAAAACACATTAAAGAAAAATGAACACTTGATGAAAATGATTCCATAGATCAGATGAATGAGCATTCTTTTTCTTTTGAACATATTTAACAGAATCATCTCGATTCTTTATGAGCTCTTCGAGTTCTTTTCGTGTTAACAACTTGAAACTCATCTTTTCATTTTACACACAAACGAAGGAAAAGGAGAGAAGAGGATACTTTTTTTTCTCAGTTTATTGTCTTACACTGGGTACCAATCAAAATTTGTCTACATTTCTTTGTCAACATATCATATAGTGACAATATTTCTATTGTTAAATTTGTTTTGTTCTCTTTGTGTTCTTTCTCTTCGTCGTATGAGTCATTATGAGATATAGATATACAAATTCATACATATATATATGCATGTCTTCTCTTGAAAGAGTCAGTTACTCTTGTTTCGTTTAATTTCATCTATCTTGCGTTCTTTTCTGCTTCTGTTTCTTTCAAATCCATAAACTGATATTGACCTGACCCTCTCAATTTCAAATACGCAATTGAAATACGTGACACAACATAATGTCATGCATATTAGATGGCACTTATTCATGAGAAAAAAAAATCGGGGCTTTTCGGGGTCGAGGTCGGGGGCCCTGAAAAATTTTTTTCGGGGTCGGGATCGGGACCGGGGAGAAATAAAAAATATTTTCGGGTTTCGGGGCTAAAAAGTTTGACCCCGCTGATCTCTACATTCGACCAATGAGATTCGTTCAGATGGAAAATTCAGCCAATCAGGGATTTTCGATGTCGGGCTTTCGACCAATCAGATTCTTTCAGCTAGGAAATTCAGCCAATCAGGAGTTTTCGACGAATCAGTTTTTTGAGCTCGGAAATTCAGCCAATCAGGGTTCGCGATATGCGGCTTTCGACCAATCTGATTGTAGCTGCGTGAAATTTCAGCTATTGAAACGTTTTCGGAAACCTAGTTTTTGTCCAATCAGGTCGTGAGAATCTGGGGTTTAAGTCAATCAGTATTTTTTGAGTTCGTTCCTCGTTCAATCAGATTTTGAGGAGCTCATGCATATCAATAGACGCTATTTACTCGACTGAAGGAATGATCATATGAAAAAAAAATAGTTTGTTTGCTTGTCGTCGGTTCAAAGATCAAAGATCAAACGACGTAACAATGTGACGCAGTTGAGTGTATCTATTATTTATTTTTCTTGATAAATTTTCATTAAAAGATTAATCTTTGTCCATATTATTAGCCATGAAACAAGTAAATACACTTTTCGAACTATTGTGCTGCACAAGAGAGAATTTCATGGCACTATTTTTGAAAACGCTTTGCTCTATAAGTAGTTGAGGAAAGTGGCGATTTTTATTCTGCGAGTGATTAAAATTCTAAGTTAACTATACTATTACAGATTAGGATCGTTGCATTGTAACACGTATAATCAGTTACATCTGATGCTACGATCAGTTATCTCAGATAAATAAAATAAAATGATATGTAAATAAATTTAACTCTTCAGTCGAGGGTTAAGGAAAACCCCCACTCCGAAACCTATCTTTTAAACGGTACAACCGATCTCGATGAAAATTTCAGGAAATAGAAAAAGTGACCTAACTAGCATATGAAAAAAATTTGAACCAATCGTTTCTTATAATTGAGAAGTTATACAAAATTTAGTCCCAAAAACGGGGCTTTTGGCACGGTACATTTTCCCGATGCTTGGTAGCATGGAAAATGTTGAACTTTGTTTCAAAATGAAGAAAAATATTTTATCTAGAAATTGTTGCAACAGCTTTTTGAAATTCGTTTTCGTTAAAGTGTAGTGGCCATTTCAAACCGAGAATCGCGAAAACTGTTTTTAGCTCTTTCAAAGATTTTCATATATCTGAACAACGGATACATATTTTAAAAATCTGTCCCAAGAATTTATAGAGAAATGTTTGCTCTTTCGAATAAAAAAAAATCAGTAATATGCATTGAGAGATGGACCGGGAAAATGTACCGTAATGGTCAGAAAACAAGAAAAAAGTGAAGCTGAGAAAAACGAGTCACAACATTGCGGAGTAGTTCATGGTGTTCTAGTGTAAATATTTGTAACATGTTATATACCATTGGAAAGCGCGTAAAAAGATCTACCAGCTCATAATATTTTCGACAAAAATTAAAGCAGATTTGGGAATTCAAATTTATTGTAGCGCCCCCTTTTCGAAAATTGCGCTAAGTTTTACAAAGTTTTCATTGCATAAATCGACTTTCAAAATCTTCGTACAGCCACTCAAACCGCTTCAAAACATGTTATTTGATAGTAGGGTCGTTTTCTAATGCTTAAACAAAAATTTGAACGATATCAGTTCACGGTAACTAAGGAAAAAGTCACTAAAATTAGACTATTTCCTCTATGGCTTCAAATAAACGCGCCAAAACTGGCCTAAACACGTATCATTCATATATAATTTATATATATTCTGAAAGAGGACACTCAGGGCTACAAGATTATGTGTTTTTTGAAAAATCGAATTTTCTAAGAAAAATCGACTTTCGGAGTGGGGGTTCCCCCTTAAGCGAGTCGAAGCGACGAGCGTTACTTGTGTTGTAATGCATCGGCAAGATGTTGCGCTCCATTGTCTCCGATTTGATTGTATTGGAGATCTAGTGTGATGAGTGTCTGTATGGAAAGGTGGATACAGCACCCGCGAAAGTGGGGGGGGGGGGGGGGTACCCCCCCCCAATAATTGAAAATTATTTATTATTAGCCAGCAAAATGGATGAATTTTTTTGAACTTTTAAAATATCCTCCCTGTTAGAGGTTTTTCGGACATCTTCCAAAAGGATTCTGAGTAGAGAGGGGAGTCAGGGGATGACCTTTCTCGAATAATTGTAAACTATAGTTGGGATATCGGTGAAAAACATGAAGTTCTATGGCAAGTTGAAGAAATGAGATGGTTTTTCTCCCTCGAGACCCAGTGTAAAACGATGGTTCTTCTTGAAAATTCTGAGATGTTAAAATTTGTCGCTTCGCGAAGAAATAACCATATGAGCGTATTTAGCCTAAAAATGTCTATGATTTTTCTATTTTTATGACAATTTTACGGTTTTCTAACTTGTGAGCAGCTTCATTTTCAAGCAATCATCACTAGGTGGCCGTCTTCGGCGGCAAAATTGTTACGACTTATCGCAATACTCTTTCCTTTCGAAAAAAATAAGCAAAAGACGAGTTTTTCATAAGTCTGAGCAAAGTTTTCGCTTCGCGAAAAATAACAATTGCGTAACCACAGTTAACTTAGAAAAACTTCCAACTTTAGTCGATTTTCCCTTTGAAAGACCTAATCGAGAACAATCGTCACCAGCGTGGCCGCCTTCGTCGGCCGAATTGTTGAAAAATTTTCTTATATTGGACATGATTTGTCGTCTTGAAAATTTGCCCAAGAAAGTCGAGTTTTTTAAAAAGGTTGCAAAAAGTTTTCGCTTTGCGAGAAATTGTCACATTTTAGGTTGCAAGAGAAACATTAATATCAGATCTAATGCGAAAAAAATCAGGTGCGTAGCCAGAAGCTTTCTAAGAGGAGGAACCAGGGTTCCAAGGGGGACCATCATAGTAAAAAACAAATTTTCGCTTCGTGAAAATTTAACTCTATACCCCGCCAGGAAATTTTCTTGGGAGGCGACCGATCCTCTTTCCCCTTGGCTACGCCACTGAAAAAAATTTTGCTTCGCTCAAGCTTAGCTGCCTCAGGACCCATTACACCTCCCCCCTCCCTCCCAATCCTGGGACCTTCGCGCGGGGCCTGGATAGATGTATTTTGTATTTACCAGCAGACAACACAGAGAGATATATTCTGATTAAAACTCTTGTGGTGTTAAAATTGTTAAAAAAACATAACGACAGTAACTAGATGTAGGCTTTGATGAAAGGAATTCTCGACTTCGAGATTTATTGGAATGATTATTGCACCAGAGTACATTTTGAACTTGTATTTGTGCAAACCTCTAATGATTCAGACATTCAATTTGTGCTAAAATTTGAATATTGCTACTTCAAAACATCGTGATCAGTAGTTGCTGGACAACGAAATACTCTATTTTTGGAAGTTCTCTTATTTCATCTATCAAAATCCAATACACACATTGGGTTTTTTTTATTCTAAATCTGGTAGATAACTAATATTCATATTTGACGGACCTTCTAGATTCTGAAATATTTAAACATTATATACATTATGTAAAATAGTTTTATTTCAAGTTGACAAACTGTTTTTTATTTCTTTTATGTGCGAAAGTAATCAAAAACAGAAGGAAAACAGATAGCATGTTGTTCAAGCAGCAAAAAAATGAAGAATCACAATGTCATATTGATCATTTGCTATAATATAGTGTAACAGTCTCGTGGAATACGAAATATTTTTAATAGTAAAAGTTCTAGTACATATTTTATAGGAGATAATTCCTTGTTACTACACCTTCACAAGTGTCCATTGGTATCGGTGATATATTTTCTTCACTAATAACACAATTAATAGGTAAATGGCGATAATGGTAAAAAAACGATATGAATCAAATCAAATAAGATTTCTATCATATGATAATGATGATATACATTCATCATCAGAATTTCTTCACACTAGGAAAAGAAACACAATTGAATTATCGAAAAAACTTTGTTTGTCGAAAAGTTTCTTGAACAATATTGGTTTTAGCTGAATCATGAAAAAAATGAAAATATTGCATCAGATGTATAATGACCAAACCTTCGCTAGCACAATAACTCTGAGTATTGAATCAATTATAATGAGCTTGAAGTAAATATAGAGGCATTTCAAGATCACTAAAAGAAAGAAAAACCAATATTTGTATCATTCTTAACTCTTGAATCAGAAAAATATCTATATAATGGACTATAATAGGGTGTGGATGATGTCCATGTGGCTGTGGCTGTGGACATGGGTGTGGGTTCTGAGTGAGACTCGTATCTTCTACCACATCCATACCCACCTGCACACCTATATCTACACCTTGTGTGTTGTGGGATGTTTTGAAGAGTATCATACGCTAAAACATTTCTATATGCTTCTACATTAAAATAACATTTATTCAAGAATTTTTAAAAAACTAGTTTCTTCTCGTTGTTTCCTAATTCTTTTTTCAAAAAAAAAACTCCATTGCGAAAGAGTTAATTCGAACATAAAATACAAAAAGTATATTTTATATCCATGTTCTCATAGTAGTCTTAAGAAAAACCTAACGAAACTATCAACATTAATTTGTTGTAGAAAACGAAACATAACGCCTACGATATTTTTCTATTGTTACTTGATTATGTTGTTATAATTTATATTCAGTTTCAAGATTAGTTCATTTTATACATTCACTCCGAAATTCCAACTGACCTCCTCGTTCATGAGATTATAAAACTTTCGAATTGGTTGAAATATCAAATTTAGCAAAAAACATTTTTCTCTATTGTACGAAATAGAACGCTGAGTTTAATGCAGACTTAATTATAAACACCACAAATCAGTTATAAGGAAACAAATCGGGTTTTGTGCTAACGAGGAGATGCGAAGTATAAATGCTAATTCCTTTGATATAAACTGAGAAGTAGCGAAAAGCCATAGTGTAAACTATAAATACGAGAAGCGATGTCCATAAACATAACAGTCCTTGTTGTACAATAAATGAAATCCATCTGAAAAAAATATAATTGAACTGGCAGAGAAGAAAATAGATAGCAAACACATCTATCTAATACCATAGATTTAAGCCATTGCACAATCGAGCTATAGTCAAACATTTATTATTAAACTGAAGGCAAATATTTGATATTTTGCCATTCTTTCACGATACTGCCATCTAAGTATTTCAATCAAAATCGTAATAGAAAAACATATATAGCATTATAGACAGAAAATATTATAAAAATGATGCTTGCAAGTGTTAGTTACAATGTACAACGCTAGAAACGATAAAATTCATCACTTCAACAAAGATTTACCTTACCTATAGTCTAACAAAGTATAAAAAAAAATTGTAATATAGATTAAACCTCCTCCCATAATAGAAGCCCCCGGGAGCTTCTAAACTGCCCACCATCCAAAATTTTCGGAGGGGGCTTCTATTAAGTCCCAAATTTTTTCAATAGTTTTAGATGTAAAAAGAATTTCACAGAATTTCAGGGATTTTTAAGGTTTTCTAGAGTTTTTCAAACGATTTCCAAGGAGATTTCGAGATTTTTACGCTAGTACATAAGGAAATGAAACAAATTCTTACCTTAAGATCTTGAATATTGACGGTTTTGCGATGAAAATACTAATCAAATTTTTCAAAAAGTTTGTAAAATAAGGGGGGGCTTCTAATACATCTTTCATGTCGGTCCTTCGGAGGGGGCTTCTAATAAGGGAGGGGCTTTTAATATGGGAGGGGCTTCTATTATGGGAGGGGGTTTAGTTCATTCAATCAACAATGCATTACATGCTTAGGTCAACAAACTTCTATAGAAGAAAGGGTCAGTTGATCATAAAACAGCACAAGGAAAGCGAATAAGCAATCCTTCATTAAGACCAGTGTTGGATGATGGAATTCACCACACATATATATCGACAGATTATAAGTTATCTATTGAATGAAAAATAAAATGAAGACACGAAGTAAGCAGAATCAGTAATTTAAAATATGCATAGAAGTGAAAGCATATAGGTGAATGCGTAATTAGTAATCTTCGTTAATAAGGAGAGGAATAAAACAATCGTCAATTTCTAGCGTCCGATTACGATTTTATCAAAGATGGATTTTGTTTGAAAAGTAGAAAAAATGCAGGAATTTTTTTATGTATTAATTCTAATGTAATCTTTAATTGAGATGATGTTTGTGGTTTAATACCGTCTCTCTACATCGATAATCACAACAATGTAGAATTGATGGACCCTCAAATAGATTGAGCATTATTGTTCATATCAAAATGAGTAGCTGTTGGGTGTGGGAGATTTTCTTGTCTTTACCGAAGTTTACACTCACACTCTGAAGATGTCGACAATGGATATTTTCTATTCCAGTTTTCATTATTATATTTTTTTTACATGATTATGATAGACATTCATCACAAAAGATATGGTAGAATGAATGATCTTTGTCTCCTCTTCCTTATCTCTCTGTGTTTCTTTGAATAGTGGATGATCATTCATAATTTGAAGACACCTTAGAGTATCTGATATTATTTTTAAATAGAACTAATATATTCATCAACTGATAAGACTTTTTCAATCTTACATAGGAATTGTAAAAATGAGCTGATTATTAAAAAAAACAGAATAGGTAATAGATTTATTTCTTTTTTAGTCAAATTTAATAATGATGTGGAAAATAAGCCGGTAATACTAATGACTAGATATGTTAGACTCTTTTCCGTATCACTATTAAATATGATTAAAAGAAAAAAATATTTGGCTTATTGTGTTTTTTCTATAATTGATTCATTTGTACAAGTTTTATATGAGATTGAAAAAGTTTGCTTCAAAGACAAAACTTCACTCTAATTGTAAATGGTGAAAATTTGTAGAACAATATTGAATTATATCGAATGAAAAAGCATTCAAATAATTGTTATACGCGCTCAATAGACGATCAGATGAAATGATATTTAAGCTTTTCATGTATAACATCTTAGAGGATATTGAAGTACAAATAACAAACAAATTTTTCTTCTGGCTATCAACTGTTTACGTCGATTGTTGAACGGTGTAACTATCTATAGTTAGAAAGTTCTTCTATGACAATTGTTGATCCAAGCAAAATAAACTATATTAGTTCTTGAAACATAATATTCTGTATCTATTATAATTACAATTCGTGCACAATAATAGTCATTTGATTTTTTCTCATCGAAGTGCGTTTCTTAAACATCAGATGAATGTCCATCAATGTAGGAAAAATTTTGTTTACGAAAAACTTCATAGGTTGTCTAAATGCAGTGTTTTTTTGATTGGCGATAATTCATATACACTGATAAATTAAACCTAAAAATGTTATATTTTGATTTGCATAAGATATTATTATTATTTATTTCTCACCGAACTGTTCAAGGTAACATTGTACTAATAATAATTAGTATTCAAGAAGATTCTACTTCAAAATTATCAACATATTTTCAATGATTAAATGTTACTTTACATTTTTCAATAATTATAAACATAATCAAAAGAATGCTTGAAAAATTCTAATCTTTTCAACAAATCTTAAGATATTAATATTTTCGATTACTGAAAAATGTTGCATAGCTAAATAGAACTTTGATGAAATTAGAAACAATCAAACAAAAAAAAATTTTTTTCTTTTGAAAAAACTTATTTCTATTCATTAAAAATAATTATGTCCCTGTGCACATGTGCTATAAGCTCATCATTCGACTGTAGCATGCAATTATAATTTTCTGTAACTTCAATGAGAGTCCTTGATAATAGAGAACAATTAAAAATTTCTTTGCAATAATATAGACAACCAATAGCAATTGTTAATAACTCTCTACATTATACATATAAAACAGCTATAGTATGAACTAACTGACTCAATTTAGGTTTACTTCTCCTGGGTCGAAGGGTTAATCTATGAAGCACTAAAAAACATACCAAATAAATATCAAAAATAGAGTCATCCAAGAAGTAACAGATCCTTTTACGTGAATGAAGTTGTTTGATCTGAGCATACCATTTCTAAAGAAATTGTATCGACAGTGGAAACAATCTAAGAAACATCTTCTAATCTTCACCAGTTGATATTAATTGCAATGAAAAAGATTTCTTTGTTTACTTAGCAGCAACTTAATTTTCATATTGTAAATCATAATTTTCTATTTTAAATAAAAGTTCTAATAAATTCGTAATGTTCAATGTTTTTGATTTTTTTAAAATTTGCGTAATCTATATTTTTTCTTTAAAAGTGTTTTATAATTCATTACAATTCCAAAAAAAAAAAAATTTCTTTTTTTTTAAAGTTCATCAAACATGACTTAAAAGAATTAAACAATAAAATTTTTTAAAATAGGTGCCGATTATTATATTAGAAGATAAAGAGAAAAAGTTCATTGAATATTTGGTTTTTTTTTTTATTGTGATTATTTTTTAACGTCCTCGAGATGTTGGTGGTTTTCCAGTTTCTCCACCACCTGTTCTTGATATACTTGTTGAACTTTTTTCACGTGTTGTTGTTGGTGCTAAATCAGCATATTTACTTTGTTCTTGTAAAGCTTTTCGTTCTAAATTTTTAACTTGTTCAAGTGCACGTTGTTTTAATTCTTCACGTGTTAATGGTTTAAGTTCTTCTTCTCCTCTATCTTCTTTTTCATCAAAATCACGACGATCATCACTATTCAAAAAAAATTAAAAGAATTGTCCTATCGTTTAGAAATATCTTACGCATTTGGTAGATGAACTTGAACATGAGGTGCTGGTCCAGTTGGACCATCACCAATTAGATTAGGTGCACGTTCACGTAATGGAATATTTTGTTCCTAATTGAAAAAAAACAAAATTAAATTAAATATGAAAATAAATCGTTTACTTTAGCATTAATTGTTGCTTGAGCAGTAAGTAATTCATTTGTTCTCTCTTCAATAATACCCAAATATCGTAACATATTATCTTCCGTTACACCTTCATGACTTTGTAATAAATTCTCAATTTGTCGACGATCACAACCAGTTTTTTTGAACAAAGAATCAATACCTATTTTAATAATGAAATTATTAGAATTAATATTAATTCGAAATGTTCGATATAATTATGATCTTAAAATTTTGGTATATATGCTCTTCGCCGAAAGTACTTTTTGGTCACGGAGGGCGTCCCAAAGGTGAAGGTGAGGGCAAAATGAGTTGACCTCTTCATGCTGAACAAGCCCATATAAGAATTAAAGGGCTCGCAAAAGTCTAAAGCGTCCTATGAGTCTTTGAGCGAAATGCTTTTCGGCGAAGAGGGTTACAATCGTAGTGTCATAATGGAATGGAAAGTGCAGAGATGTTGAAAAATTACAAACATTTCATTCAATTGGTTCTTATGAGAGAATCACCTGAGATGATCTCTCGCATTTGAGATGACGTTGCCAGTCGTTTGAGACTAGAAGAAACCTAGAAGGATTTTTTTCATGCGCTGCTCTTTTGAAGTTATCACCGTTACACTGGACTTTTTACTTTCAGCACAGTATTTATTTTAAAAAATATTGGACAAATGAATTTTGGCCTAAAATTTTGTTTATAGAAAGCTCTTGAAGTCATTATAATCTCCTAAAAATTTCAGCCAAGAAGAGCCGTCTCTTCTCAAGATATCAAATCCACAAAAAAAAACCAATAATATTCCACCAAAAGGGCAGCGCATGGGAAAGAACCCTTCCAAGCTTCTTATAGTCTCAACAGGTTCTATGTAATGACTGGAGTTTCATACCAAATGCGAAGTATCACCTCGAGTGGTCCGTTCATGAGTGTCCAGAATCTCCATTTTAGCGATCTATTTTTTCCTAATCGTTAAAAAAAATACTCTCGGCTGTCGAGGACTAAGATGGTTTTTTAAACAAATCTCATCATTCTATAAAATCTCAGGTTAAATATAAATCAATGTTCTCGTTATTTTTCGTTGAGAAAAATTCTGCTTTTTATAGAAAGATATTTGTTTAAGTCATATAATGAATGGAAGTTAAAAAAACAAGACCAACCAGCTCGACATTGATCAAGAATTTTTCGTGCTGCTCGAGTTTTTTCTTCATATTCATCAGCTAATGCATTTGCTCTTGAACGTTTCTCTTCAATTTGTTCAAGTAATCGTTGTCGTTGTTCTTCTAATTCAACACCTTGTCCTTCAAAACGATGAATTTCTTTTTTAATGTCAGTAATTTGTTCTTGTAATATTTCAATTTGATTATTTAATTCATTAACATAATTAAATAAAGCAAAATTTTTATCTTCGACTAAAAAAAACAAATGAGATATTATTTTTTATTGTCAAAAAAATTTGTAAGTAAAAACAAAAATAAATCTCAGACCTTCAATAAATTTGTCAACAAGTTTATCTAAATCTTGTTCACCACTAATTTCTTGAATACGTTTAAATTTACTTTCATATGCTTCAACTGAATGTTCTTCCTTTTCTTTACGACGTTTTTCAGCAGCATCAGCTTCTGTAAAAATAAAAGAAACACATCATAAATTATTTTTTGCTCAAAAATGAAAACTATAAAAAAAATCAACCTTTTCGTTTTCTATATGTAACAAGTTCTTCATCTTCTTGTCGTTCTTGTGATTTAAGTTTCATAAAATCACGTAATTTACGATCATGTGAAATTTGTCGTTCAAGTTCTCTCATTTCTGCTTCAGATGCTGCTTTGTCTGTTTCAGCTTTAGCTAAAAGAACAAGCATAGAATGCGATATATTAGAAAAAAGAACTAAATTTCAAAAATTTTTTTTTGATACTTACTTTGAAGGAGAATGGCCTTAGCATTAGCATCTTTACTAAAATTTTCAAAAAGAAATTATCAAGTGTGTAAAAATAAAACTCTTCTGATAAATTTTAATAACACTTTGAAAGTTAGACTAGAAAGATATATTTCTCTCAACAGAGGTAGAATACATATCTCTACTTTATAGAAAAGTTTGATTTAGGAGTGTCAGTTTCATGTTCCATTCCTATGAACACTTTGGCACATATAGAATCTGTTAGCGCAATCCCTACGAGATTAAAATATGAAACACGATGTAGTTACTCTTGCTAATCACAGGATATAATTCACATATTTGAATAAGGCATTATTGATATAATCTTTGTTCATATATCAATAATGTCTGGGAACGGATCTAAATTTTGACGTCTATACTTTTAGATCATGTTTCACAAAAAAAAATGCTAGAAAACATAATTTGGGATACGTTCTCATTTCTTGAGAGCGAAATATCCAGAAACGAGGACTCTGACATTCTTAGTTTGGTTCTCTTACGAAGAATTTAATCAATATATAATGAAGATTTTATCATTACCGTTGTTCATAGGAGGTAACAGAACGTTCAATACAATCGACTAATTGAGTTCGTAACTCTCGAAGTTCATTTTCAGATTTTCGAGATAAATTTTCGAAACGTTCTCGTTCATTTCGTAAATTATCAATTTCAGCACGTAATAAACTATTCGAAGTAAGTAATGAATTAAATCGTTTAAGAGCCTTGAAAAGAGAAGAAAAAAAAAATTTTTTCTATTGAACATTTCTATTCAAAATAAATAACATACTGTATCTAATCGATTTTCTAAAACACGTTCTTGTTTACGAACATTTGCATTAAATGTAACTGCAGCATTTGCACCACCAATTTCTGTTTGTTTTTGACGAATTTTCTTTTCCCATTCACGTAATTTTATATCTAATTCACTTGATAAAGATTTTTCATTTTGTATTTCACTTTGTATTTCATCTAAGTAAAATAAATTAAACTTATGCGAAAATTAATGACATCAAATAAATCATACCTTTCGTTTGAATAAGTTCTTGTAATTTTCTTGTTTTTTCTTCATCACGTTTTTGATTTTCAAGACTTTCAGCCAAAAGAAAAACTTTTTCTAATTCTTCACGTTCTCTTGTTAATTGTTGTAAAGTTTTACTAATTAAATAAAAATTCATAGATATACATATATATATATATTTTTTTGTTTTACCTTTGCATTCGTAATTGATCTTTTTTTTCAATTGTATATTCACGTTGATCTTCACGAGCATGTCGATAACTATTTTGAAGTTTACCATATTGAGTTTCTTGAAATTCTTCTTCATCAGAATCTTCTGATACAAGTCGACGAGCCATTATTCACTGAATAAAATAAGAAGAAGAACAAAAAAAAAAAGAAATTTTAACTATAAGAAAGAACAGAATAATAACAGTATTACCTTGTCGACATTAGTCAAACGGAAACGATGGTAACTCCTCTATTATGTACGATTGTATTTCAAAACAAAATAAATCTGATAGCAACCAAAAAAAAACCGATGTTTCGAATATTTTACAACAACTAGCCATTTTGTACATTATATTGAACGTATTTTGATGTCATTAATAGTAGAATATATATTTCTCCGTTGAAACTTTCAAGTCTTTTATTAAGAAGAATTAAATATGAACAGTTATTGACAACAAAACATTTAAAAGAATTTCCGTTTTTCTTTTATCTAAGGATGAGAGTAGAGATAATGAAAGTCTACTACAGAAAAACATAATTAAAAATTTTCATCATCCTCATATGGTTCTCGTTGTTGTGGTTGCTGTCTTGGTCGTCGTTGGCCACTAGCACTAGGTGGTCTTCGACCTTTAATATTTCCTCCAGCTCTTCTTCTAGGATCCATATCACCATCTAATTCATTGTCCATATCAGCATCTCTTCTGCCCATTTGTACCTGATCATCGTCATCACTCAGTTCATCTGTCATACCTCCATATGGTTTGTCTCTTGTACCATTTTCTACAAAATAAAAAAAATTAACATGGATATTGGATAGTAACATAATAAATAAATACCTGGCCTATTTCCTCGAGTTGATTGACGAGGTGGTAGTGCTCGATCCATAGTTTCATCCTCTTCTGTTTCATCATCACTGAGCAAAACAAAAAACGAATAGATAAATGATTATTTTTAATTAAATAAGTCTTACTCCTCTTCATCTGATCCTTCTTCATCCTCTTCTTCATCACTATGTACACCAATTTCGTCATTTTGATCTTGTAATTGTCGATTAAATCTTTGTTGATCTTGTTCAGTTAATTGTGAATTCATTGATTGCATATATTGACGCGATACTTCCTAAAAATTTAAAAGTTTTTTTTTTTTTAATAAGATTAAATTTAAAAAAAACTAAAAGATCAATTACTTGAACTTTTTCACGTTGACTTCGAAAATGTCCTTCAAGTTCCTTTTCCAAATAAGATAATATACGAAATTTTAATACATAATTTGAATAAAGTTCATCAAGTTCATTTTCAAATTTTTCAAAATCATTCATAAATGATGGTCTAATAAAAGAAAATCAATTAACAAATTACAACAAAAATAACATAAAAGCAAAAAGTTTAGAAACACAGTGATTTTCGCCTTTTTTTTCAAATAGTTTCAGCTAAAACAAATCAGAGAAAAGATTTTATATTAACTGAAACAATTTCCTAGTAGAGGAAGTACTTGTCGAATCTCCATCATAGATGTCCATGGTGCCGCGGTAGCGGCAGCTTTTTTTTTATTGGGATTGCAAAATTGGGTGAATTTGCACCTAACCTGAGTATCTACAAGTCCAACAGCCAGAATCGAGATTGAGTCCGATGGATTTAATTCAACTGTGCTAATTTGGCGCAATGGCGGAAGAGATTTTCATGGAGTTTTTCGTAAACCATCGTGGCAGTGACCACTTTTTATATAGTTCATCGCGTCGCGGTAGCCTTGTCCCTTCTAGGACCGCATCACGGCAGTGACGCTGAGCTTTGTCTCTCCTAGGACCACGTCGTGGCATATTTCTAGCCGCCATGGATATTAAGAATTCGACAAGTACGCCTTCTGATAGGAAATACTTCTCGCTAATCAATTTGTTCTAGCTGTTACTGTCAAGGGAAAAAGTGAAAAATACTGTGTTTCTAAACTATGGCCTTCATTTTATTTTTTTTTGTTATTTACCTAACACTCTTTAACATGTCAAGTCGTCGTTGATGACGATCTTTTTCTTCTAAACGTTTAGCGATTTTTTCGTCAAGTGCTACTTCATCTGTTTGAACATTATCAATTAATTTTTGATGTTTTGCTAATTCACGCTGTAAAAAACAGAAGATTCTTTTTCGAAAGATTTTTCTTTTCATACTTTAGCGGCATTTCCAGCTTCACGTACACCTTCTTGAACTTCGGATAGCTCCATAGCTCGATTCATAACTTCTTGACGTGCTTCCTAATGAAATTAATGCAATTGATCAACAAAAACAAGAGCCAATTCATTTTCTTACTCGTGCATCAAGTTCTTTTCCTAATAATTCATGTAAATTAGCACCTTTTTGTGTTATAGTTGAACAAAGTTGACGAGCATTTTTAAGTGTACTAATCTAAAAATTATGAATTTCAAAAAAAAAAAAGAAAAAGAAATTTATTATTTTTCTTTTTTGATTTAAAGTCTTACATCATCATTCATAGCATAACGATATTGATTATCGATATCATCTTCTTCATCTAATTCTTTATTTTCACTATCACGTAGTGCTTTATAAAGTGGTGTTATAACTTTAAGAATTTCTTTTACAGCATAACCATCAGCTTGATAAAGTTTTTTAGTATTTAATTTTAAATGTGCTTTAGTAGCCTGAAATATAAAACAAAAAACGAAAATCAATAAGATATATACATATATATGAAATATTTTGCAATTTTTATTACAATTATTTGAGTAATAGCACGAATAAATGCAACACGATCCTGTTCACCTTCAATATCGCTTGGAACATCAGCTAATGAATCATATCTAATTACAAAAACAAAAATAATCAATCAGAAAAAGATATATAAATTATACTGTTTAGCAAGCCAAGTCATTATTTCGGCAACAAGACGAAAATTGGGTTGACGAAAATTTTCCATTGAAATTAAACGTGGATACGAGAGTACTCGAGCCATCTCACATAGATCTTAATTCAATTACAATAAAAAAAATTATTTTATGGATTTAAAAAGAGATAAAGCAACTTACGGCTAATATCTCGATAGGTCATCTTAAATATATTAATAAGTATACTTGAGTGAAGAAAATTTGTAAATGTGAAATTTCATTCATCGGTTTAGTTTTAATAAGGCTGCTTAGTAACAAAATTAGATAGAGGTCGCTGTCTAAATGAAACTCAAACATAATTCATCCGTTGTGTGATTATGATTACACAATAGAAATTGTCATGTATGAGATTTAAATGAGTCAATTAAACGATATGAAGTAATACAATGTGTTCATTTTCTGAACATATTCAAGGTCTGAATTTAGCCTTTATACTGTGGGAGTTTAACAATTAAAACAAATTGCATACAATTATGAATAAAATTTTCATATCTGTTTTTTAACGATTGCCTGCACTGTGCATAATTTAAAGTAGAAGAATGTTGACATTATTGATGGTACTACTGATTGGTTTTTGTTATTTTTTCTTTTTCTCTGTTTTGGTGATAAAAATAAAACAAAAAGCCAAAAAGTTTAATTGAATTCTCCTAGATGTTGAAGATGAAAGACAAATGCTTTCTTTTTTCTAAAGAAGGTTGAATAGTCATTATAGAATTCAAAAACATAAAAAACAAAAATAATAACTTATGGATGATTGTACGAAATCGTACCTTTCCAACCTAGTCACCACATTTTTTTATAATTCCTTCTATAAACAAGATACCCCACAACTCTATGAAATTTTCTTCATGTGTTATTGTCAACAAGTTTAAGACAGTTACAAACAAAATTGGGAACAAAAATAACTCAGAGGAAATAATCATAATTAAATTTACAAAGCAGAAAAGATTTTGGATTATCATTTAATACATATCTGTTTATAAAATCTGATTAATCAAAGTTCAGACACAAAGAATACGTCTAATAAAATCGATCACATTTTATATAGATATTATCATCTAAAGAACCAAGTCAATTAATATCTTTCTAAATTCAAAACGTGAAATGAAAAGCTAACGACTATTTAAAATTCATCAGAAAAAAATCTATATTTCAGTGCATACAGATAATAATAAGACATATTTTTTGAAAAAAGAACAATAGGAATGTTTGTCGAGGTTACGAAGTTTCTCATCACATTTATCCATCGAACTTGTCTACCACATTCTTAATAATATTGATGAGTTAACAATGTTTTTTATCATTCCGCCACGTCTACTTAAGACTTAACATTATCATTGATATATACCATCAATATCAGGTATACTGTACTTTTACATAATATCAGATTGATATATTTCATACGATAATATCTTCTACTTGTTAGTGAATATTCTTTGAAATTTTGTATAGATAATTAATGACTAGAGTTGTAAACACAGAAATATGTGCAAACACAAAGGGCAATATTTGACAAAGCACAATGAAACAAATTTTTCTAGTTATTATACAGACAGTCTCAAAACTAACTATACAATAAGATAAAATCGTTATCATTATCATTCAATTCACGTAGTTGTAAATCTGAATTTTAAGAAGAAGAATAATCAAATATGAAGAAGTACAGAATAACACAACAAGACAAATATGCTAATATTTTATGACATATCTGTATAATATATTGAGAGGTGAGTTCTCGATTTTCTTAGATATAAGATCATCTCTGTGTTATGGAATACAAACATTTCATAATACTGAATCTTTGATGAAATAAAATTGACATTATTGAAGTACAATATCTGATTAATGTACTCGATAATACAATAAAAATTAGTCTTGTAATGATTTATCACATTACTATTACAATATAGATATTGACAAATATCTATGATAATGATAATAAAATCTTTGATGGAAATGCACAAAAATTTGACTGATGCATTAATCAATAATAAAGTAAAACAAATTTTCTATTTAACTAATTGAATATCTATTTCATGTACATTATTATGATTATTTAATTTAGACACTTATAATATGAGATGTTATATATAGAATAAATAATGAACTTTTCTTTCTCTCAGAATTGCTTCTCATTCTTTAAGCAATATCATATGTATAACTGTGATTAGAGAGTAAAAATTCAACTTAAGGCTTCCTCTTAAAAAAAAGTGACTTTTCATCAGAATGGTTGAAATTAAGATAAATGCATAGGAAGATAGCTCGTGATTTGATCTTTCATAAATGACAAAAATGTTTCCAGTTTTATAGGTTTTCGATCGTATCTTCAGGATTTCTTGAAGGAACTTCATTCTATACATTTAAATTTTTGTTTGTTTGAAAACTCGTGTGTAAGGCTAGCTCCCAACCCTCGTGGTTCTTTTTTTAAAATAAGCCTTTTTATTATCATACAAGAAAACACTTCTATAAAAACAGCGCCATTTTTCTAGGAGTTTTTTTTAGAAGGGCCACGAGAGGGGCTAGCCTTGACCACAAGCTTTCAAACAAAAAACAAATTTTAATGGATAGAATGAAGGTCCACGGAGAATTCTTGGAGATACGATCGAGCTATTTTTGATTCGTGTTTGGTGAATATCTCTGTCAAGCATCATGATATAGGACTGAAAATTTTATTATAGCCTTCTCACACCGGTCCCAACATATTCGAAAAATTTCGTGTAATTTGAATGTTTCTGTTCTGAGATCGATTTTCGAGGGAGATAGTCTTAACACTAAAATCTTTAACTGTGTATGGCACAGTTTTGGCCGTATTTGTGTAAATAACATCAAACTTGAAAAAAGTGGAAAGGGGAATATTATAGGTTAACTATAGATTTGTTGTATTCAGATTCAAAGTTGATTGCAGACCGCGTCTAAAGTTTAATCTGAATGAAGGCTTGAGCCTAACCCAGACTTGGGTCTGGAAGAACCTTCTAACAGTGATACGAACATTAAATAATATATATCTTTCAAAACTTTCGCACAAACACTACAGAGACCACATCTGAATTTATTCTCGAAAAACATAGTTAAATTACTGATTGAACCATCATCGATTTAGAAAAAATGTAATGCCGTCGGCAAACTTTTATTGCGTATTTTACATGCATTGTGTAATACAGCTTTTTTTATGTCTCGACATAATAGTTACATTAATTGTGTTAATGACGATGTGTTACAATTGTTTCATACTGTTTTTCTTTTAAATTTTGTCAGTTTTCTATGGTGCGACAAATAGTCATTTGTAATGGTATAGGATTAATATTAGCACTAAAACACTATTGATACTATTTTAAAAATTATGACTGAATCATTTATGTTGTTTTACTAAATTTTTTTTTCTTTTCAACAATTGAAAAGAACTGACGAAATATTTATTAAATATTATTAAAGAAGAAAACAAAAATCATAAATTTTCGTTGAAAACAAAACTCAACTTAGCAGCGAAATTTTTCCACAGTATTTTTCTTTGACATCGGCTTGTATTTATTTTTTGTGTCGAACAATAAGAATAAATGTCCTTGCTTTCCATATGTATTTTTTCACATTGATAACATAGAAAGTAATAAAAAAAACCAAAGCAAGACGAGGGGAAAGAGTAAAATCTAGTTTATATCTCACTTTTTTTTTTCGTCTCTCGTCGATATGCATTTCGACGAAAAATAGACTATCTGATAATGTAATAACTTGTTGATAAAAAAAAAAAAGAAATAAGTGGTTTTGTCACGAGCACAAAGTGCAACCCATGGTATTGACAATTAAAAAGTATGCATATTTGAGAATAAATACTTTGTATATTTGATTAATATGACTTAAAACTTTAGCTTATCTCTTGATACATTCCATCTCATATCCATTATGTGATATCATTGATTGAAAGTGCATTCATCTATTCACATACTTTTGAAGAAATTTCATTTTATCAGTACATTTTGTTTCATATTCCAATTCAATACTTATTGAAATCATAGTATCAATTTTCTAACAAATTAGACAATGATGATTCATATTTCATTGATATATTTTCTTTCTTTTTTTTTAAATGTGAACTAACATCATGGTAAAGAGCATCAAGGATATGAGTTATGAAGCCGACAAAAATAATAAAGCACACTCATATAAGAACTATGTTTAATAAAGTTGATTGATTGGTTGGTTGTTTAATTTATTCAACATGATCATCACCTGTAACTCGATACTTGGCAATACCTGATTCTTTCATAACACATATATGTTCTAAATCCCGAAAATATTCATTATAATCCTAAAACAAAAGAAAAAAATTTTTTTTTTATTAAATTATTCGAAAGTCAAAAAAAAACAACAAATATCTTACAAGTGCATAACCAACAATAAAATGATCAGGTACTTCAAAACCTGAATAATCTGGTTTAAATATACATTTTTTATCTTTACGTCTTTTTGTAAATAATGAAACAACGTGTACTGTTTTTGGTTGAAATTTTTCAAGTTCCGTTTTTAATGCAGCCATTGTAACACCTGTATCAATAATATCTTCAATAATAAGTATATGTTTATTATTTAATACATTTAGATCACTTAAGCCCATTATTTCAAGTTGATCAGATGAATGATCATTAACATAACTTCGTACACGAATAAATTCCAAACTCATTGGTAAACTACGATCATTTCGAAGACTTGAAAAACAAAGAAAATACATATGAAAATAAAATTACGAAACAAACCGATTTTCATTCTGAATTTTCGATACAAGATCCGAAAAGAATCGATAACCACCTTTGAGTACACACATACAAACTGAATATAATAAAATTTATTTGTTACGATTATTATTTTTTTTTTTAATTATTACTAAGTTGTTCTGGTATATGAATATGTAAATCAGAAAAAATTCGACTTGCTAATGCTTCAATACGATCTTGAACAAGTCCATACGGGATAAGAACAGATTTTAAATCATCGCGATAATGTAATGGCAAACTTAACAGAAAAAAAAATATATAAATAACAAATCAAATTTGTGTTTTTTTATTGAATTATAATAAAGATAATTACTTAAAATAATTTAATGGATAACCTTCAAATGAATCTTCAATAACGAGTGGATTCGATTCGATACGATGATCGTCTGAGCGTTTCGACATATCTGCCATTAAATGTGGCTGTTGAAATAACTCTTATCTGAAATTAAAAATAAACAAGATAGAGAAGATCATAAAATAAATTATTTTTACACTTAGATTGTTTACCATTACTGAACATGACCTCTGTTATACTCACTTTTTTTTTATATAATTCTCTTTCGTCTTGTTCGTATGTTTTTCTTCGACAGAATGTGTTACGAATACAAGCAGTACACTTAAATAGTTACGCAGATTTTTACACGTTCTTTTCTGTTATTTTTTTTTTTTTATTGTATAAAACATTAGTAGAAGAAGGAAGTTTATGTGTGAAGAAGTTCTAGCACAACGAAAAACGAGTCAAACAGAACAAGTTCACTCATATACACACTTAAAACTAAATAATCAGAATAACACCAACAACAAAAAAAGAAAAAACAAGATAAGTGTAACAACATATAGAAAAAGAAAATGTGCGAAAGACAAAGAACATGATCAAGATTACATATACAAAAAAAAAAAAACACGCACGCACGCACGCACGCACGCACACGCACACATACTTTGATAGCCTAAAAAAAATAAATAATTGAAGGAAAATTCTTGTATTTTTTTCCTCAATTTACTTAAAATATATTTATTCTAATTTTCATTAACATCAACCCATCGTTTTATTCGTTTTGGACTTGTTTCCCATATTGTTGTTTCAAGGATATCATCCTCTTCATCTTCAATACCATTATCATTATCATCAGATAGTTGACATGATAAACGTCTTGTTACGTTTGGAACTGGTTGTGAATCAACTCGTAAAAGTTCTATTCGACAACAAACAAAAAAAACCAATTGATTACTCTTTATCAGAATAAACTAAATGCATTAATATCACGCATCAGTAACTAATTCAGTTTGCTCATTCAAAAATTTCTTTACTCATTAAATGAATAGTATTTGTATCAGTAGTCAATTTTATTTTTTCGATAAAAACATTTTCCTGTAAAGATAGAAGAACGATTGTCTACATTGACTAATGATGACATCATCAATAGAGTCTGTTGAATTGATTTCGAACTCGGATCCAGATCTGATGAACTCTAGTCTTCTGAGACATGTGTCGGGTAAACTAGTCATCGCAGAGAAAAAAGAATTGCACACCTTCAGGGCATCGATGTCTATCGCGGCTGAGAATGTGCCGCTACCGCGATGGTATTCAAAAAAATGTTTCGATTTTCAAAGCCATTGTTGGTTTGAACTAGAACTGCTACTGCTAATCGACCAGATTTGCTAAGTCTTGCAGTATCACATATATGAATGTCGGGATTCTGTGAGAATTCATGTATTCTATAAAATTTCTTTCTAATAAAGCTGCACCGAACGCGACGCCACCGCCACAGCGATAGTATCAACATGGACATCTCTGCTTCGGGGTGGCTATCAGATTCCGATTAGAAAATTTCATTAACAATATCAAAGTACGATCCGACCGGGTTAGGCAATAGCGGAACTATCTGTTTTTAGTGCCAGTCGCGGTTGGAATTTTTAGTTCAGCCGGAGCTGGGACTGTTTTGCAGTTCCTTACGTAAGGACCATAAAGGGTGTTCCGAAAGTTTCGAAGCAATTTTAAAATCCATGGTTCTCGAGTTTAACAAAAGCAAACTCTTTGAAACTTTCACCAATTATTCCACATATGTAGTACTACATAACTACAAAGTTTGAGGTCTATAGTTTTGACTATGCATGAGAAACTGTAATATCACTGTCATATGCTATTTTTAAAAATTGCCTGCAATTAAAAGGACAAGTATCGATAAGACCATTTTTTTGACTTAACATTTTTGAAAAAGAATTACGTATTCGAAATCAGCATTAAATTCTGCGTAAAACAGAGTAAAAAATAATATCTTTTTTTTGTCGAAAGACGACCCTCATTTTTTTACGTCTTTTTGGACTTGTAGGAGACCCCAAAATCACTGAAATTTGTTTTTTTTAATTCTTTTGAATTATACACTAACATGTGCAGAATTTAATGCTGATTCCGAATATGTAATTTTTTTTGAAAAATATTTGAGGCAAAAGCTGCAGGTAATTTTTAAAAATAGTATATGACAGTGATATTACAGTTTCTCATGCATAGTCAAAACTATAGACCTCAAACTTTGTAGTTATGTAGTACTACATATGTGGAATAATCGGTAAAAGTTTCAAAGAGTTTGCTTTTGTTAAACTCGAGAACCATGGATTTTAAAATTGCTTCAGAACGTCCGGAACACCCGTTATGCATTACAAAAAATGAACAGTTATTACGATTTTCATGTATATACTTTGAAATTTTCAGTGTTTGACATTCTCGTTGTATTGTAATGTATTTAAAATCAAAATAATTCAATTACTACTTGAGAATGAAAGAATCAATTTCTAAATCACGAATTCTATTTTTTATTAAAATAAAATTATGCAGAATACACCAAAAAAACATACTTAGTTCTGGTAGAAATGATTTTTGGCCTTGTCAAGACTGTTTTGCAATTCTCTAGTCCAGAGTCGAAAAATTAGTAGTCAAAAGAATTTCGTAATATACATATATCATAGGTATTCATCGCAACTGAGAATCTGTCGCTGCCGCGCCTCCATGAATATCTCTGACATATATATTCTTTCTTTTTTGCTTTCCTTTCCTTTGTGCTTTAGGATGTTTTCTTCTCTCGATATAGTTTTGGTATTTTTCCGTCTCATTATGTTTTCTTCCAAATGTCATTGGTTTTTTTGTAAAGTCTCCCGCGAGACTATAGCCAGCATTTGGAAAATCAAAGACGTAGTTTTTCTATTGATCTGTTAGATCAATAAGTCATTAACAATATTATATCTAACTTGATTTAAAAATGGCAATGAAAATCGTTGAAACATTAAGTTATATTCCTGACGAGGAGATAAATATAAGTCATTCTTTTTTTTTTATTTAATACCTCGTTTATAATTTAATAATTTTCGTCGAAATTTAGCACGTTCAAGTAATGCATGATTACTACGATAATCTGTTCGAGCACAACCACTTAAATTTTCTACAACTACAGTTGATAAACTTTCCATATCACCTTAAATAAGAAAAGATGTAAAAACAAAAAAAAAAAACTAAGAATTTGAATAAAAAAAAAACATACGACTAATTGTAATTATATTTTGACGTTTACGTGGTCGAATATTTTCTTCTGATTCAATATTAAGCCAATCAAGATTACCAAGTGGCATATCAGGCATCATCATCATATTAAAGAAATCAAATGGATCACTTAGTGGTTGTGGTGGTGGTGGAGCTGAATTGAAAAAAAATTAATTAGTAGATAGAAAAGCAAAAACAAATAAGATAAATCATACCAGCAACTAATGGTTGAGTATGAGGTACTACAAGTGATGTTGGCGGAAGAGGTTCATCACCGGGTAATTTAACTACAAGTGGAGCTGATACTTCAACAAGATTAGTTGAAGTTGGTTCATCAATGTGAAGCTGTTGTTGTTGTTGTTGTTGTTGTTGTTTGGATGGATATTGAAGGTAAGGAATGTCTTCATCTAATTAAGAAAAACTTGGGTATTAACTCTTTTTTTTTTTATGAATAAATCTTTACCTTTTTCTTGTTTATAATCATGTATTTTCGTTAAATGTTGTTTCATACTTGCTTTATTTGAAGTTGTATATTGACAATTTTGTAATACACAAACGTAAATAGTTGATGCTTGTTGTTTTTCACTACGATGTCGTTTAACATGTGCATGATATGTTGATCGTACACGAAATTTTTCTTCACAATCTTTTTAAAAAGATTTTTATTTTTATCTTATTGAATAAATAAATATAAAATTCGATTGTATTTTCCTTACCAACATATGGACATTTCATAATCATATTTGGAAAATGTTTTGCTCGATGATTTTTTAATGAATCATTTCTTGTAAATGTTTTTCCACAATTTGGAAATGTACATGTAAATGAATGACTTCCACGTAAATGTACAGTACGTACATGACGATCAAGATTTGATTGAGTATAAAATGTATCTTTACATGCCTTTTTGAAAGCAAAACAAAAACAAAACCAATCAATTCGATAACATTATTTATATGAAAATAATAAAAAATATTATGTTACATACTGGATAAGTACATGCAAAATGTTTATCACCCAAATGTGTTAACATATGTTTTTTATAGAGTAAACGTTTAGGAAAATCTTGATGACAAATCTGACATGTATTTGATGAGATTGGCGAAGTTTTCGATTTTATTGATACAATCGATGGAGATACTAATCGTACACGAACTCTTAAATGAAAAATTTAATAATGATATTTCTTAGTTTAATATTTGTTATTATATTTCGAAGAATCTTTTATAAAATGAATATGTTTATTCTTACTCATTATCATTCCGTATAGTAGTTACAGTTGGAGTTGGTGGACGAGATAGATGAATATGTTGCATATGTAATTTTAAACTTTGATCTTTTTCAAAATTTTCACCACATATATGACAACGAAATAATGCAGTTGTTGTTGGTGGTGGTGGTACAACAAAACATTTACGAATATGAAAATTATATTGTTTATCAGCAGTAAATTTTTTTAAACATTTTTTACACTAGAAGAAAAAAAAAATTCTTTTTTTTTTTTAATTAAATTAATTTGATTTAATAAACCTGTAATGAAGGACTGTTCATTTCTTCATGATATGCTAAGTGTACACGATAATTTTGTATTCGTTGAAATTTACTTTTACATATATGACACTAAAAAAAACAAAACAAAAGCAAATAAAATTTTTTCATTTTAATTTTTATATTCAATTTTACTTTAAATGGATGTGTACCAACATGACTAAGAAGATGTCGACGAAATAATTGATCAAGTATTCGAGGACTTTCAGTTTCACTAGATAAAAGAAATAATCACTAGTATTTTGAAAATAAATATTTTTTTAATACAGATACAATGTCTGTGTGATAACCATATCTGGATAACAGCGATAGAAAGATGGTTCATAAAATCAAATGTCATAGGACTCAATTATTATTTTCTTTCGAAGAATATTCTGTAGTATTGAAATATAACTATCCGATATATGTTAACTTATACACAGCTAATTCCGTACTTCGGATAAGATCAGATAGAACTTCCGTTGAAACATTGTGCTTTAGAATATATGAAAAAGTATAATTTTATTTTTGTTCAAATCCATATTTATGTAAGCTCTAAGATTGTTTATTCGATATACCTTTCAATTCTTGCATTACAATGTGGTAAAAGACATCGATATGAACGTCGACGAAAAACAGATGCTGTTTCAAGTGGTTTTAATGTTAAATCTTGTAAATGTCCACTACCATGTGAAACAAAATCTTCATAAATATCAAATTCAGCTGAACAAAGTACACAACGATATATTCGAGAAAATAATTTATGAATATCATTAATCTAAAATAATACAAAAACAAAACATTTTTTTTTATTGTTATTTTTTAATTTTAAAAAATACTTTATTTGTTGTTTGTATATTTGTTTTTATTATTGTATCATTCATATTTTGTACAAGTGATGCACATTTATCTGTAGGATTATTTTCATTTGATACAACAGTAAATTCAATACCAAATATTGATATAGTTGAACCATAAAATTTATTTAATTGATTATTTTCATCTGTATTATTATTATTATTATTATTATTTATTGATGTTTGTGCAATAACATGTTTTATTGCTGGATTTATTTGAACAGTTGGTGTTATATCTGTTTTACGAACAATATATACATTTGATGATGATGATGATGATGACGATGATGATGATGATGTTTGTTCAATAGGACGTGTTGCATTACTTAAACGAATAACACGTACAACACGACGTTGATTTGTATTTGTATTTGTTTGTATAGGTGCTGTATCATTTCGACGTATAATACGTACACATTGAATATTTGATTGAGATGATGATGAAATAATAGGTGATGATGTTGATAAATCTGTTAGACTTTTATCATTAAATATATTATCATCATTTGTTGATGATATTAAATTATTAGCAAGATCAAGACCATCAAGAAATGAAAGACTTGTATCATCTTTAGATTCGGAAAAAAAATTTGTATTATTTTCAATAATTTTTGATGTAATATTATTATTATTATTGTTTGTTGATGATGGTAATGAAAAATAATCATCATTAAAATCTTCAAATGTAGATTGAGATAAAATTAATGGTGTTGAAGGTGAAAATGAATTTCGACGAGATTTAGTTAAAGAGATTGTAGAATTAAGACTACTACGACGTAAATTATTTGTTGTTGTATTATGATGAGAATGATATAATGGATAACTATTTAACATAATTTTTTATTTTGTTTTTCTTTTTTAATCTGAAAACAAGAGAAAAAAAAATTTTTTTTTCTGTTATTTTTTTGAATTTAATCGTTTCTTTTTTTTTCGTTTATTTTTCGATTTTTTTTCTAATGATTTATTTTCATTTAAAATTTCTTGTTCAAGAAGACGATGTTTTCGTTTATTAATTTTTTCAGCTTCACCAAAATCTTCTTCATCAAGTTGAATTTCAACTTGACTTCGAGTCATTGAAATTTCAACAAGAAGCTTAAGAACTTCTTTTTCTTTTATACGATATTCTATTAATGGTTTATTTATACGATCTTCAATTTTATGCATTAATTTAACATCATATTGTGTTACAAGTGTTATAGCAGTACCACAACGACCTAAACAATAAAATATAGAATAATTTTTTGTTGAAAAATTCATTTCGAGAATAAAGATCCGGAAAACCAAACAGGGATGTATAGACTAGAAAAAAAAGCCCTAAGAGGATATGGACACAAACTACGATTTGCCTGTAGTTTTCTCGAAGCACTCCATTTTTTCAGTAAAATCAAAATTTCGATCCAGCTTTAGGCATTTACTGAAAAATTAAGTAACAGAATTTCAATGTGAAATATAGTTCATAGATAAGCCTATCTTGAAAGTTTCAGTCAAAAAGAATGTTTTTCAAGCAAGCTTGATTTTTTTATATCATGCCTGTGGGAAACGAATATACAGGGTGGGGCCAAAAGTCACCGGACAGTCTTTAATTTTGAATGACTTTTGATAGGATCAAGATAAAAAGCTGCGACTTTTACCATTCAAAAGAGGCTCTATTACTATATAGTTCCATGTACTATTCAACAGTGCTACTTGTTACCATAGTAATTAGTTCGTAGTCTTCGGTAAAATACTGATACTTTACATTGAAGTTCAATTCTAAAGGTCAGTATGCTCTTCGTCGAAAGTCACATCATCGAACTGCATTTCGACAAAGTACTATTTCGGCAATGTGACTATCGACTATTTGTATTTTCGGCGGTGTCACTGTCGGCGATATGTCTACTGGCAATTTTTATGCCAATGATCGAATCGACCAGTTAACAACTAACTTAAGTGAGTGATACAATAAGTTAGAAATCAAGTTAGGAACCACGTTAAATTAGTCACTAACTTGATTTAGTGTTAACTCTAATAAGCTAGTAAATGATCGAAATGAATTCGGCGATCTGCATTTCGATGAACTTCTTATCGACAATCTGTATTCCGGTAATGTTGATTTCGGCGATCTTTCTTTTCGATAATGTTTGTTTCGGCGCGAGTTTCGGCGATGAGGCATACAACTGCTTTTTATCATGATCCTATCAAAAGTTATTCGAAATTAAAGACTGTCCGGTGACTTTTGGCCCATTCTGTATTTTGAAAATTCAATATCTCACCAAAAGAACATTCTTTTCGACTGAGATGTAATTTCGCATGTTATTTCAGAATATATCATTCGGATTGACGGAAAACGAAGGTTTCAAAAGGACAATATAGATGAACACAGAGTTGTGGAGCGCTGGTGGGGATATTCGCGCATGTCTTCTCTGTTCCCACAGTCATACCCCAAAAATATCCACACTCACACCTCACACATGTCATACTTATATTTTGCTCTTCGATGTTTTCCTTTTTTTTTTTATCGACATTTTCCTGTTCGATATTTTACTTTTCTCGCATTTAACATCAAGCCCATACTATTGATTTTGAAGAAAAATGTTTTCGAGTTTGATAAAAGATGTTTACATACCAGCACGAGCTGTTCGTCCTACTCGATGAACATATTCTTTTGGTACAAATGGTACATTATGATTAATAATAAGATCAACACTAGGAACGTCAAGACCTCTAAAAAATAAAGTATACAAAAAATTCAATCCATATTATCGAATTCTTTTTTTACCTTGATGCTACATCAGTAGCAAATAATATACGAACTTGAAGAGATTTAAATTTTGCTAATGCAGCTAAACGTTGTCGTTGTTTCATAAGTGAATGAATTTCAACAGATGGCATATGAAATTTTCGACACATCATAGATAAAATTTGACAATCACGACATGTACTAGTAAAAATTATAGTTGAATTACTATGTTTTTTAACATTATTATTATCATCATCATCATTGTTACTATGATATAAAGATAATAGATGAAAAAGATAAGCATCTTTAACATTAGCTGGTACTAATAAATAATATTGCTCAAGTTTTTCTACTGGTTGATGTCTAATTAATAATATAAACATAAGATGTTTGATATTTTTTTTTAATTTTCTTCATCAAAAATTAAATATTCTTACAATAAATTTCCATCGAATACAAATGGTTTTCGTTCTGATATTGATTGTACTTGTTTAATTGTATCAGTTATAGTTGCACTAAATAAAAGTGTTTGTCGTTGTTTAGGTAATATTGAAAATATTGTTTGTAATTGTTTACCAAAATTATCTTCTAATAAACGATCAGCTTCATCAAGTACCTAAATCAAAACAAAAGAAATAAATAGATTTTAACTCTAATGAGATTTTTTTTCTCATACTAAGAATTTTATTTTATTCAATGAAAATTCAGTACCACTTTCAATATGATCAGCAAGTCGACCGGGTGTTGCAATAACAATATGTGGACTTTCAGTTAGAGCTGAATTTTGAATCATCATATCTTTGATTGAAAAAAATATTAAAAAAAAGACAACAAAAAAAAAACAGAAAACAATCATTAACTTACCCATACCACCAGTTATTACACAATCTTTTAAACCTAATGGTTTACCAAAAACACGAAATTGATCAGCAATTTGATACGCTAATTCTCTAATGAAAAAAAAAAAACAATTTTAAATTTTTCTTTTTTTGTAATACGAAAATATACCGTGTCGGTGTAAGAATAAGTGCAAATATACCATAAATATCATCACTAAGTATATCAAGAATAGGTAATGCAAAAGCAGCTGTTTTACCAGAACCAGTTTTAGCACATGCTAAAATATCTTGACCTATAGAAAAAATAGAATTTTAATAAATATTAAGAAAATAATATACAAACCTTCAAGAATACGTGGTATACATGTATATTGTACAGGTGTTGGATGTTCAAAACCAAGCAAACGACATTGATCTTTTAACCATTTTTTTATTGGTAATGAATCAAATGATGATGATTCAATAAAATCTTTTCGTAATTGTGTTTCTTCTTCATTGTCAGTCATTTTTTTGTCTAAAAGTTCAAAATATGAAAATTTCATTTTTTTTTGTTTAAAAAAATTAGAGAAATGATCTTAATAATTTTAGTTTATTAATTTTGTTACTCTCGTCGTGGTAAACTATATGATCCAACTGATTCAGACTATCAATGTTTATTGGTTAATAGATTTTACAAAAAAATAAATTCAACAATAGATGACACTAGTAATTTTGTTAAACAAACGACTTTTTTTAATTCGTCATCGAATGTGACCATTTGTCAATATTCTATTCAGACAGACATTTTTTTTCGTCATATTATTATTACTGTCTTTTTTTAGATTGTCTAACCTTAGATGAAATAAATTTGTATTCATACCGAACAATAATTCACATAATTAATGTCTAAATTAATGCGTCAAGCAAGCATACGTCACAAATGAAAAAAGTGTAGGACAAATGACGTATGAATGGATATTTTCGAAATGTTTCAGTTGAATAGTTTTTTCTATAAATTACATGGTAGGGTTTATTTCTCTTCTGTTCTATGGGTAATATATCATGATTCATGGTAAAAAGCCTACATTACGAGTAATCCGATGATCGTAATTCTGATTTGATATATAAACGTTGAGAGAATCTTTTTTTTCTCAATCTAAATCACTAAACTAATCATGGGTAATAACTTCAAACGAAAAAAACGTACTGCTCAAGTTGCTCCACAACAAGCCGTAGTATATCTCTATCCTCAACAACAAGCAGTTCGATATAATCCAGCTCTAGGTCAATGGCAACAACAAGTAACTTATGGAGGTGCATCAATATCACCAATTAATACAAGTCAACCAATATATGAAAATGATAGTTTTCTTTCAAATTTAACAGGTTGGTCTGTAGAAGATATTAAGCGATTACGAGAAGAATTTATCAATTATACTAATCAATATGGTTTAGTAGATCGTGATGGTTTTCGAAGACTTTTTGTTGCTTCATTACTTAATACGACATGGCAAGGACTTGAACTTAATACTGAAGCAGTTTTTCGTTATTTTGATTTAAATCAATCAGGTGCATTAGATTTTAATGAATATATTATGGCATGTTTACGTATGACTAATGGAATGTAATGAACTACTGAATGTATTTTCTCTTATTGTTATTAAATAAGAGGAGTGCTTTGACCACTAATGTATTCCTCTAATTATTATTACTAGATAAGAGGAGTGTATTGACTAGTAATATATTCCTCTTATTATTATTGTTATTATTAAATGAACATTAGGCTATTCGTTTCAGATATATTTGTTAAAATTTTTGTTTAAATAAAAAAAGAATAATTTTTCTATTCACTTATAATAAAGTACGAAAATTTAGAGTAATTGTAGTTTTAAATTTTTTTTTTCTCGATAATAATAGCTAGTCACAATTAGAAAAAACATATGTAAAGCTGAAAGAATGGAAGATTCGAAGATTGCAACAAAACTGTTTGGATGAAGATCCGCGGAAAACCAAGATACTCAAAACCAGCTTTCTGACGTCTATTTAAAGCTTTTGGAAAAAGATTTTATTTGATAGAACAAAATGAGGCTTCTCCATGACCTTCCTTCATCGAATTACATTCAATTTACAGAACGCCCAACAAGCATTTTTCCTCTTCTTTTTAATGAAAATTTCGATGTTTTTATCATGTTTGATGTGTTGGGATCTTCTGTGCATTGAATGTAGCTCGATAAAAGAAGGTCACGAATACATATCATCTTGCTCTATCAAATAAAAACTATTCCCAAAAGCTTCGAATGGAAGTTAGAAAGTCAGTTTTATTGGAATCTTCGGATTTTTCAATCTTAATACAGATTTCTTTCAGCTAAACAAATGTTCTAAACTTTTTCAGATTAAGAACTTATAATTTCATTCATTTTAGATGTCTAATATTGATCATGATGATGATGGTCTTGCAGTATATCGTCTAGCACTAGCTACTCAAACTCCTGAAAATTCTCTATCTAAACAGGAAAAACGTACAGAATTACGTTCACGTTTTTTAAATGTTCTTGAATATTTAAAAACTAATCAAACTATTTCACCTATTGAACTTGATTTTCATCGTGAATCATCATTAATTGCTGCTCGTTGTCTTAGTATAGATTCAAATTTTTCTCAAATATTAGTACAAGATTTAAAAACATATATTGGTCATATGCCAACAGCATTGATTCGTACAAACGATCTAACAGCTATTTCATTTACAATTAAATCATAATGACAACAACAACGATTGAAGATCAAACAATTGCAGCAGCATTAAAAGAAAGAACACCTTTTGTGGTAGGATTTTTTGTTTATTCTTTTCTTTTTTTTTGTTAAAAATAAAAAATAAATAAATATATAAACATGAATGAAAAAGAAGATCATTTCTACATAGTATATTGATTCTTGTTTAATTCAATCAATTAATGAAAACGATGAACAATATGAAGGTTGTTTATGTACATTGAATGATACATGTACAAATTGTTCATGTTCAAATCGTTTTGGTTTGAATTATAATTCATTAAATTGTTTAAATATAAATAAAAATGGTCCAATATTTGAATGTAATTCTGAATGTCATTGTTTATTTGAAAATTGTCAAAATCGTATTAGTCAAAAAGAAGATCAATCAAAAAATGTTGAAATAATTTCAACATCAAATAAAGGTTATGGTGTTATTATTAAAAAACCTATTCTTTATCCTGGTACATATATTGGTGAATATATTGGTGAAATTTTATCTGAAAATGAAGCTCATAATCGAATATTATTAACTAAAAATTATGAACATAATTATTTATTACTTTATAATGAATATCAATCGGAAAAAATTATAAAAACATTTATTGATGCACGTTATTATGGAAATTGGACAAGATTTATTAATCATAGTTGTAATCCAAATTTACATATTGTACCAATACGAATTGATCAACCAACACCACCACATTTAGCTTTTTTTACTTTACGAGAAATTCAAGCTAATGAAGAATTATCTTATAGTTATGGAACAACAATTGACGAGAAATATTCAAAACCATGTTGTTGTTCAACTTCATCATGTACTGGTTTTATGCCTTATCAACAAACAGATTTAAATTAACTGACATCTATATTTAAATATTATTCCTAAACAACAAAAACATTTAAACTTTACTGGGATTAGGAAAAAAAAACTTGTTGTCACATATGTCTAATTGGACGAGTTGACTTATTTGTGTCATTTTTTCGCTTTCTATTTACTTTGATAAAGAACACAAAACAACAAGTTTTTTTTATGACACGATATCTTGTTTCTAGTTTTTTATGTACAAAAAAACAGAAATAAGAATAGTCGTAAATAAAATATACAATGACACAATTACTATTGCCTTGTGAATAAAATAAGAGCAGTAAAATCAACGTTTCTTTTATAGTGAAAAAAAAAAGCATTTTATAAACAGAAAAAAATCATAAATAATTAAGAGTAAATATTGAAGATCTTACGTTGTAAAATCTTTTGTCTTATTTTTGTATTTCGAATGCTAGTTTAAAATATTTAGCTATAATTTATAATCAATAGATTAATTTTACTAGCAAAGTTGTTTTGAATATATTTTGATATAGTTTTAGATCAAAAAAACAAAACTCGATAAAAATTGATGATTGTTTTCGAATAAAGATAGACTTAGATTGCTTTCTCTTCACCAAAAAAAAAAAAAAATCTTTCAATTTTCAAAAGGTTTTCAAGAGATTTATTAAAATTTTTTCATGTCTACTATAGTAATTTTCTCGAAGTAGCCTACGCAGAAATGGAAGTAAAATAAGGGCAAATATATATATATATATTATTAAGTGCATGCGTCACTAGGAGTGCAATATGATGCACCTTGATTAATTTTATCGGTTGATATATCATATGACAATATTTCGTGTTAATTGGCAATAATAGATAGATCATGTGCAGGAAAAAAAAATGACGTATCTATTTCAAAAACAATCTTTGTGCATATTTTGCTTTTCAGTACATTTCGTTATAACGAACTATATTATTTTTATCTTTTCTTTGAAGTTTTGACCTTTCCAAAAATAAATAAAGCAATAATTTCAAAATCTGTTTCTTTCAAATAAAACTATCTCCAGTTCTGTATTTTGAAGTATAGCAAAAACAAGTATGTCAAGTCAGAGAGTATATTTTTGAATCTTGAAAACATAAAAAACTTTTATAATTTTACTTGTATGTGTTTATGTATTATAGAAATTTTCAGGGAAATCCATTTCAAACGGGGGGGGGGGGGGCTTAAGACAATATGTGACTACGTAATAATTGATAATGAAGTAGATATAATTAGATTATTAGTGTAAAATTACATTTGTAGAATTTGCTATAAATTAGTTATATCAAAACAATTTAAATTTATCTAATCACCTGGTGAAATATTCAATCATTACATCATGTATACATTGTGACCTCGAAATGAAGGTCAAAATATTGTTGTTTTCCTTCACTCGATATAACCCATTTCTCTAACATGTGATGCTATAAAAACGATTGGTGTATGCAAATAACTACGCCATCTTTTTTTTTCTCTTCCTCTCTGGATTGTGACAATCATAACGTCAACGCGTGATCGCATCATAGTATTTTTCAAGTGTGTTCTCTTTTCTTCTTGTTCATTCTCGTCACTATATCAACGTCGACAGAAAGACATAACACGCAATACAAAACAAGTATAACATTATTCACTCATCAGTTCGCATTTTTTTTTCTTTAGTTATATTTTGTAACCTTTATACGATAAAAATGACGAAAGGTATAACAGGTAATGCATCATCATTGGAAATATCTAAACAAGAAGAATTAATTCGTCAATTATGGTTAAATACGGATTGTGTTTGTTTTGATGTTGATTCAACAGTATGTGTGGAAGAAGCTATTGATGAATTAGCTAAATTTCAACAAGTTGGTCCATTAGTTGAAGCTATAACACGAAATGCTATGGGTGGTAATATGAGTTTTCGTAAAGCATTACAAACACGTCTTAATCTTATTCAACCAACACAACAACGTTTAGAACAATTTCTTATAAATCATCCATCACAATTAACTGATGGTATTATTGAACTTATTAATTTATTACATGAACGTCATATACCTGTTTATTTAATAACCGGTGGTTTTCATTCAATTGTTGATCCTGTTGCTAAATGTTTAAATATTCCGTTAACAAATGTATTTGCTAATCGATTATTATTTAATAATGATGGTTCATATGCTGGTTTTGATGAAAATGAAATGACATCAGATTCTGGTGGTAAAGGACTTGTTATTGAATATCTTAAAAAAAAATATAATTATAAACGTTTAATAATGATTGGTGATGGTGCAACTGATATGGAAGCAGATGCTGATGGATTTATTGGTTTTGGTGGTAATATTATTCGAGAAAAAGTACGTGATAATGCACCATGGTTTATAAATTCATTCTATCAACTTATTGATGAATTTCAAAATAATACAACAATTAATTCTATATCTCAAACAAATTCACATCACCAACATATACCTACGAGAAGATTTTCAACTGAAATAGAAGCTAATTAAATTAATTTAAATATTTTCTTTTTTTTTCCTTTTTCGATTTATACGTTTATCGCCTTAGATTAGAATTATATATATATTTATATATGATTCTTTTTGTATTTCCTAAAAAAAAAAACAACAAAGATATATTTGAATATTTATTTGCACCTTCGATTTTTGAATGAAATATCTATATATAAATATCGAATGCAATGCTGTTGGTATACAGAATTATGAAAATATTTTTTTGTTGTTTCGAACTGCGTATGGTTGTTTTTTTCTTTTCTTTTTACTAAATACATAATGTCGAAAAAAATCATCATATAAATATATATCCTGTTTGTGGAAAGATTGTGTAATGTAACTTTTTAAATAAAATTTGGTTTCATACATTGATCTAAAATCGATTTTCACACTTGCAAACTCGATGAAACTTCCATAGAATGTTTTTCTCTGTATAATACGACTATTCAATTAGCATAAAGATGTGTAAGTGCTTCTGGATTGAAATACAAGTTTTTTGCATTCTTTTGTCTTAGAATTACTTTAAGAGGAAAATAAGGACATATTTAGAATCCGTATGGAAAAAAATCGACATCAAATGATGTGATATTTTGTTAATTTTTAAAATAAAATTTCATGGAAAATATTCTTTCACGAATATCACTTCTTTTTCCCATCAATTTGTTATTGAGTATTTATTAAAAACATCTGTTTTTTGATGGAAAATAAGCCACGTCCATGTCCTCTATAGAAATTACCCACTTTGAAGCTGTCGCTAATTTACGGTAAAATAATTTCGTAGTCGGAGTTAAAAATGTGTGACTCCGTAGGTCTTTGATAACGATCCATTTATATGGATGAAATTTAACTTAAAAATTAAGTAAAACGAATATAATCAGCTTGTATGGCAGTGTAATTTTAATCTACATATGTAGTTCCACTTATCGTAGAAAAAAAAATGCTATTCAAGAAATATCACTTAGAATCAATGAAAATCAATCTTCATCATACATTTTTTTAGTTTCTGATTTTTCACATAAACAAATATGGATTATATCAAAGTCGATCACATATTCTAGATTTAAACGTGACAAGAGATCTGCATTTTCTCGCTTCTTAAGAAAGTTATTTACATTGGAAAATTAGTCTATTTTGTAGTTCATTTTTGGTCAAAAATAAAATATTTATTATTCTACGAATGAGTACTCTAATGTTACCTTTTTGAGATCTATCCAAGGAACTAATTAGCTTTTTTTAATATAAATTTTAACTTCGTCAGAAAGGACATGACTAGGAATGGCACTTTCACTTTACAAACACTTTGATACAGTAGTTAAAGTTAAATTAGCATATTCTATTAGATTGAAAGGATAGGGTTTAGAAACAGGAATTCATCTGTGTCTATCTGCAACATAGTTACCATAGTCCAAATGATCACATAGTATCTGTGAGATGCAGCAATATTCAATACTTTTGTAACACAATTGCAAGCAAAAATAATATATATAGTAATTGCATATATAAACGTGAATTAACAGCGAGGTTATTGGGAGTATATTAGTCGATGTCAATTTTTGACTGAATATGTCCATACATTATCTACGATAGACCACGTATCCTGGACAACATTGCATTGTCGTCTTATGACACGACATTCCTGAAGTAAGACATTCAGTAGTAGCTGCTAAAGTTAGAATAATGCCGACCATCCATAGTATGAAAGTCACTCTAGAATTCGTTCTGAAATAGGTTTAAAAAAATCAACTGTTTCGCTTCGATGTTTACGTGCAATACAATGCATTACCTATGTATTGACAGGATATCAATACGATGAGATTGTACTTCCGTCTAGTCAATATAAAATGAGAAAAACTAAGCGTGCATATCTTATTTATTTTAGGTATAATGTATTGGTAAATAAGTATTCGCTATGTTCTCACACGAAGAAATGATGGATGAGAATTTCATTTTGTTGTTAACCAAGATTGTTAGGCCTAGATAATCGTTTGTTTCTTTCTTTTCTAATGATTGCTGTGATGAAAAAATAACAATATTTATCGGTAGCTTAAAATGGTTTTACATTTTCTTCATATTCTGATCACATTGAGCTTAATTAGGATTGAAAAATCTATTTTTCCTATTGAATGCGATGAGTTCTATGAACTTATTTATAACTCGGAAAAATATTTTGACTCTAGATTTTCGAAATTTTTTGCATGTCAAATGAAAATCGTCTTCATAATATTCTCTAACATTGTATACGCACATCAATCATACGAAGAGGTGTACATCGAAGGTTGTTGTTGTGCAGAGAAGGTTAACACTCGAAATCACATCCACATCTCCTTGTATTTAGAAGAAAATGTTCGATTTTTTTTCATCATTCCTTGAACCAAACAGCTTTGACGATTATCTGACACAGAAAGTTCCAAGATGAACATTGATGTTTGAATTTCTTGCTCGGAATTTTGTCAAAACTTAAATATTGAGAACACTGATCATTTCAATCATTTTTTCTTACTCTAAATCTAAATCTTTCAAATAAAACTCATGTAAACCAATTAATACATTACTGGAAGTACAGCGATGCGAGCTTTACTTGAAATCAAGCAGAGAACAAAATTACGCCTAGACATATACATAGAAAATTATCAGCTCATCTGATGACATATTCTGATTTTGATAAAAGTTTTATGATTTGTACAGCTTTTAAACTAATGACTAGCTCATTTGTCCACGATTTATCATACATCAGCAAAAGAATCCTCGGATAGCATGAATATATCACAGCAGATTTGCTATATTTGTCCAGTTAATACAATGTATCTATTTAGTGAATTTGTTAAGTCAGATAGATAAAAAATGACGAAATGTGAATGAAAATAAGAATATTCTAGACGAATAAAAATACTGTCTACAAGATCAAAAGGTAAACTTTATTCTACATTTTTTGCTATCATAACACTATTTTTGTAGAATCCTTATCTCTGTTTATATAGGTATCAAAGTGAGTGAAGATAATGAAATAAATATCCTTATCTACATAAACAGGCGCCAGAATAGCATACACTTATTAATTGTTTTTCACACTGGTCTGCAGTTAACAAACTTCACAAGAGAAATAATCTATTACTCGACATGTCATCAAATCAAAATTCACAAAACTGGCAACGAGGTGTTAATCAATATGGTAATCGATATGATCATCGAGGAGAAGGAGCTGCTCAAGGAGGTATATTGCTATAATTGCTTTCAAGGGCTATATGCGCAATTTATTTTTTTTATAGGTTCATATCATTACAGCAATCGCGATGGTTCATATTACTATCAAAATAGTAATGGATCGACTTACTATCAAGCACCCGATGGTTACCGAAATTATACTGCACCATACAATAATTCACGATATGGTCAACAGTAATTAAACAATGAAATGTTGGGAACATAATAATAGTCCACATTTCGTCAATAGAACTCATTCTTCTTTCCTCTTACTTATAATTTTTTGAAATATTATGAAGAATAAATAAATCGATTTATCCGAAGAAACCATTAGATTAAAGTTGATTCGGTTGTTGATAGTTTCATGCATTCCTCACTAATTAATCTTCTAACTGAAAGTTCTTTTAATTGCATATGAAATAATGCTTCATCTAATGAGTGTCTTCATGGTTTATGTTTAGCCAAAAACAAAGAACCTCGCCAGATTTAGCAATCTATCTTGAATTAGGATACCATTTACATGGGTCTGTACAGCGAATTTGCTGTTCATCGAATGATATATACAAAATCAAGTTTTCCTCAAATATTGATGTGCCAAGAGTTCATATACTGGTTATAATCCTTGAGGAATATATATATATATATAGTACTCATAGACATTGTAGTTCCTAAAATATTCTAGGATAAACTTGATTTGATACAGTTGTAGGTGTTCTTCAATTTTGCCTGTGGATGGGCTGTGGATATTGATGTAAGTGTGGGCGTGTAGGTGAAGAGAAGACACTGGTACACATCCACACCCTCATTTTGTCTGTAATATATGTCTAAATAGGCGAAGAGATTTTAAAACCTCACTGCTTAATTATGAAGTTTGTTTATGATGATTCCAAGTTGTTTTCATTATCATGATTGAAGGCAGCATTTCGAAAATACTATTCATTATGTATCTCAAGTTTTCATAACAGACGTTTTATGCTATCAGAAAGATAATGAAAAATGTTTTTCATGTTTCCGTGTTAACAAATGATACCAGTTTGTCTGTTCTGAGAAACTAAAGTTAACTGTTTGAAGAAATGAACGTTTGGACAAACATGATTCCGTCACGAATGGACCAGTCAGAATCGTCTTATTTTGATTATATTTCGACGGTCAACAAAGTTATCGATAAGCTGAAAACGAACTACTATTTGAAAAAAAGTAGCCCAGTGCGTGTACGGTTGAAAAATGAAGAGTTCAATCCAAGATTTAGAGTTTCTAAATGTTATAAGTCAATTTGCGAAGGAAATAAATTTAGTTCTGTAAAATAATATTATCATAGTATAGCCAAAGCATGCAAGAATTGTTCAAAATCTCTAAAAGTACTTGAGATTACAGGTAGAAAGAACTTTATTTACGTGTCATGATATACGATTAAGACTCAATGTTCAATAGATCTTAACCACATCAATTGAATAATATGTGTTTTATGCTACAATAAAACCTGTCTATGACGAACAACATCCAGATCGTCAAAAAAAAAACGTTTGCTATACGAAGGTGTTTAGTTTAGACGAATTGACGCATGGTTTACTGTGTCATGAAGAAAGTCTTCTAAAATAACACATCTGTTTATACTAGAGAGCGGCATTTTCCGCTAAAATTGCTCAGTCAAATCCGAGACCGTTCATAATTGGAAGATATTCACTAATAGAGATTTTACTGTATATATTCGTGATCTGACGTCATTTGCACTAAGCAGATTCCATAAGGCACAATTTAGAATCAGTTCACAGTAACGTTGGTCCTGAAATATTATACATCTTACTATAATTTCGCCTGAAACTTTTCTCATAGAAAATCTCGCGTGACACATTGATACTATTTTTTCTTTTTTTTAATGAGCCATATGTTTTCTGGCGCTGATGTTTTCAATGGAGGTTGATCAAAATTTCATCTCAAATCGCCATACCATAAGAGAATTATAGATCCAGCAAAATGAAAAATCTTGTATAACAATCAAAATTTCAAATTTTCTTTCATAGTTTTTATAAACAAGAAATAATAAAACTTTTAATCAGTAATACTTCGATCATTTTTAGATGAAATATTCAATCTCCGAATTATTCTTAATCAGACAATAATTGTACAATTGATATTCAGAAAAATAAACATGAGAAAAATCTTTATATAAATGTCACTCAGTCTTATATTCGAAAATTATAGATTGTTTCTTGTAATTTAATCAACTTTCAAAATTTAAACAAGAAAAGAAGAAACCTGTTCTATTTTCCAGAAACGAGTGTCAAGTAAAATAATATCATCTTGAAGATTTTGATATCGAAATGTTGATATATATATATCTGTTGTATGAATCAAAATGGCTCTTTTCTGGACAATTCGTTATGCTCTATAATATAGACAGATCAAAAAATAAAATTCTCAGAGAAAAGTTTATTAGTCTAGAAAACCAGCATATGAAGACCTAAGAAGATTTTTCATGATCATATTCGGAATCAGCATGGTTGATAACCTATAATCTACTAGGCTTTGATGAGAAAGCAACTGATCACTTGAAAATGTTCCCTCGTTGAGATTTATCCATGATAAATCCTTATTTGAGTGTGTATGTGTGATAATGAAGAATCTAATCTAAAAAAATTATAAAGACTAATTGAGAACAATTCAAGATATTTAACTTTTATATATCAGAATGGAACGATATAATAATGTTGTAATTAGCTCATATAATGATTTATTTCACATAGAATAGGCTAAAGTAAGATTCGATATACATATATATATATGTTTTGTTATATATACAAGTTGAGACAAAAAAAGTTAATTAAATTTTGTAGCAGTTACTCGTTGATAAGGAGTTGCTTCATCACCTCCACCAGATTCTATTGGATGAATACGAGCTGGATTATATCGTGGGCTAATTTTACGTTTTACAGTCGAATGATGTTGTTTTGATAAATCATTTTCATTTTCATTATCAATTATTGTACGATTTGTATTTCTTCTTATATTAGAATCATTGATTGATGATGATGATGTTGATGTTGATGAACGATTTTTATTTTTAGTATTAGTATTAGATATTTGATCTATTTGATTATTATTTTCATCATATTTTTCAATAATACCAATTTTTGTACCAATCCAATAAAATTTTGCTACTATTTCTTCTTGCATTAAATCGAAACACATTGCTAAAATAGCCATTCCAAAAAGAGCATATACAGCTCCAAGAAGAAGTTTTGGACTTGAATTGACATCGCCTTTTCGTTGACCGGGAGTCTAAATTAATATTGTTTCTTTTTTTTTTTGAGGAGAAAGTCAAACGAAAACAAAACTGTTCTATCTACTTACAAAATCACCAAATCCAATCGTTGCTAAAAAACAAAACAAAAGAAATTTTAATTTTTTGTTTTTATATTTTTTAAAAATTTTCTTACCCAATGTAATAAAACAAAAATATCCTGCTTCCATCATCGACCAATCTTCAAAATTATGAAATAAAGCAGAACCAATCCATATATATGCTGCAATAATAAGCATTGTAATTGTTAATGGTACAGCAACACGATGATATTTTCGATTTTCTTCTTCATATAATTCATCATCAAGTACTATTCTATTTGATAATTTTCTTAATGGATTTTTCTTATTTCCATCGTCTAATGTTCTATCATTAGAATCTGCACGATCTGTACTTATTCCATTGTCTTCTCCAAGTTTAACTTTATTTGCTAATGTACGATGATGTCTTACAATTAAACATGGTAGACATAAAACTTTAGCATAAAGAAAACGAAACATTTCGCCAAGTACACCACTTATATTTGCTAGACATAAAAGAAATATTGGTATACCTATTGTTGCATAACATATACAACATAATTGACCTTCCCCTAAGATATTTAGAGATACAATTTTTAAAAATTTAAATTTTGTTTCAGACTTACATGTCGTTGGTCTAGAAAACAAAAAATATTTTTCTTTTATATATTATCAGAAAATCTATAACTTACGTTATATTTCCATAACCAATAGTTGTTATAACTGTAATTGAAAAAAGTAATGAATTAGCATAACTCCATTGACGAAGATGTCCACAATCATCAACATAATATTGATATTTTGAATTTATACCAATAATAAATTCTCGATATTCATATAACATAGAGCCAATTTTTGCAAATGCAATTGTTGTATTATCTTTTCCAACTGCAAAAAAATCTGTTGATGTCGTTGTATTTTTTTGTATATAATTAACAATTTTTTGTTTCAAATTGTTTATTTCGACAATTTGTTCACTTTGTGCTTCTTGACAATTAAGTTTTTCTTGGCGTTCTTCAAGTAATTGAAATAAAAATCCACCAGCTACAGCATAAACAACAACAAGACCAACTAAACCAATGTGTGAAAGTAAAAATTTTGTTGTTTTTTTTAAACATTGTTGAGTTCTTGATGTTTCTAATTGATTAAGTTCATATTGATGTTGATAATTCGTATAACCGTGATTATTATCATATGATAATATGTCATCTGTATGCATAGCGCCAAAACCCATGGATGCATTATGATATGCTAACATATTTTCTTATTTTTTTATAACAGTATGCATCAATTGAAATGAATATAAAAGAAAATGAGTTGTTTTTTTCACACTTTTATATAAATGGTTTCAAAGGTCTATATTTTCTTCTCTGCTTTTTTGTCTTGTTCGACTACATTATTAATTTTCTTGTTTCAGAAAAAATTTGATGCGGATAGAAATAGTTCTTCTCACTAGAGACCTGGCGTTTTTCTCATTTTCTTTGCTTTTTATGTTAAGCATTACACACTTCACATAACTTAAATGATATGCCATGCAACAATAAATTTTTCAGTTTTTTTATTCAATTTATAAAAGAAATTATAAAGAGAAAAGAGGAAATGAAAAAAAAAATGTTATTAAATAGAAATATCATATCACTTGTGTTATAACTAATAAAAAGAAATATATTCAGACCGTATACTTATATATTTGAACAAGAGTAAACACAAACTATGCAAGAAATTTACGTAGTCATAGTTTTTTTTTCTTTAAATAAAAATAGTTATTAGTTGAATAGAGAATTTTAAGACAGATAGCATGATTTTTATACAATGGAAGTCAATAAAAACAGTGAATCATAGATTGTAACTCTTGCCTTTAACATAAAAATTAATTTGTCCTAAATGGAACTATGCATTTGTTACAGGCACTGCTTTCACATATCATTTCTTTCATTCTATTATAGTTCATGCTTTTTTTCTCCTCGTTTTGCATTTCTTTTCTATAAATGATATCATCTATTATATTCTTTGTTGTTGTGATTAGACCTATCTTTTTCCGTTGTTCGTGTGACATCATATCATCCAGTTGTCTGTCACTCTTCATATATATATATATATGTACACATTTTCTTCTATAGTATGACAATGTGCTCACGGAATGATTGTTTTGCTGTTACAGAATTCGATCATCAAAGTACATCATTGAATCAATTAATAGTACTATCGACAATTGTATATAAAGACATATCTGAAAATGAAGATGATTAAATAACAAGATGATATACGAATCTGTATAAACGGTCTAATCTAAAATCTGCTTCAGGTAAACATGAAGTTGAATTAAATCACCAGATAAATTATATCGATTGGGATATATTATATAAAGATAGATCTGCATAAAGATTACGTATCAAGAAATCATTAGTTATTATGGCTTTAAAACCGAATTTAAACATAACTGTTAGATCAACTACACTAATAATATTTCTGGGATGTATGAAAAGGAAAAAGACTTCTGGAACATACAGAAGTTTTTTCTGTGATGAGTCGTGAGGGTGATCAAGTACAAATAAGGTATATATAAGTAGATAAACCAATATGCTTTCATTTTCGTTGATTCTATCGTAAAGTTTACATATTTCTCTCAAAAACAATGTTTAAATACATCGAAAGCTCGAGTTTATATTAGTTGTAATTTTTTTATTATAAGTTATTCATTTAAATATTTAACAGAATGTTGATCACTGTTGTGAAAATTATTTTATATATATTCAAATGTTTGCCCATTAAATCTGATAATTAAGAACATTTATTATATAAACATCAATGTGGTCGGTCATTCTCTATTCTTAGACCTGAAGAATGAAACGATATGAAAACAAGTGGATGAATTATTATACAATAGAATGTTCATAGAGAAACATTACTACAGAATCAACAAGAGGTCATATTATCAATGACAAAAGGGAAGATTTTTTTTTCTTCTTATGGACAATGACTTTGTCTTTTCTTTTTTCTCTCCAATGATAAACAGTGAGATTTTATTTGTTGTACATATGAAACATGCGTTACATTTTCTTTCTTTCTTTTCGTGTCGTTCTGTCCAATGTTCAAGTTTATAATTATGTTATATCGTTATGAGATACTCTCAAACAGCTTCTTTTTTCCTGAATCACGTGTGCAGACATACATCTTTGTTTGGGTGAGAAGAGGACAATTGTTACAAACCCCACCTTTCACATATCATTTTTTTCGTTCTATTATAGTTTATATTTCTTACCACTCATTCTGCATATCTTTTCTATAGTTGATATCATTCATTATATTTTTTGTTGTTCTGATAGGATCAATTTTTTTCTTTACTCGTGTAATATCATATAATACAATTGTCCACTGCTCTTCATATATGTATATACACATTTACTTCTATAGAAGGACTACAGTAAAATTACGCCGTATTCTTCGCCTCGCATCTTTCTCCCTTGTTCCTTCTCTTTCTCTGGTTACACGCTCTCCTTGATTTGTTAATATATAAAAATTTTTAAATCCATTCTTACTCATACATCGATAATATAACCATGTTCTACCTAGTCCAACGCGAAAACTTAAAAACACATGTATTTGCAGGACACTTTTAGAAACTTGCGTTCACTTCCAAAATATTTTTCAAGTCGTCGTATCTTATGCATAAATATGCAAGCTTTGTAAAATATTTGCAACTGTCGCGCATGAATGCAAGACAATAGCACATGCATCATAGACACACATGTCGCAAACGTGTGCATGGAAATACAATTCTTTAATTTTTTTGAGCAAAACATGCGAGGCTTTGCATGGCTCTTATCCTTGAAAATTGTCGCACGCAACATGCTTGTGTGTTTGTGCAATATGACTAGAGTTTTGCTAAACTCTACATGTCAATGCAAAAGAATATCGTATTTACGAAAACTATTATCAAAGTGATTCTATATCGCCATGAAAATTTCTGAGATTTTATAGTGTACATGCTGCTTCATGCAAGAATATAATGTTTTTTATTCGGCGTATATTCATTGATATCTCATTAAAGTGAAATCACTCTCATATAATCCATATTATATTGACTCAACCACATCATTCAATTTTTCGAATTTGCCTATACTTATTAGTATTCATGCTTCTATATGCCTAGTAGTTATCAGATAATCATTATATCCTTCAGTTTTGATTGTACTTCTAATGTACGTAGATGATCGACTGGTGAAGACGTTCATCTTATAAAGCAGGGTATGTATGTTTACTACATATGTTTCGTTTTTTGATCATTCTCAAATTGTCTTGCATGTTAACGCAAATATATTTTACTTTATGACTCATTCTTACGTATGTAATATCATAAAGATTGATATATGTACACACATTTTATAAGCTTTCGCATTTGACTGAAAAGTAGCATTGTAATATAGAACTAGAGAAAGAAAAGCAATACTTACTCGAAGGTTCATGAAAAGAATAATTGAATCCGTTGTATCATATAAAACTAGAAAACCATAGCGGCTCTTTCTATTCTAAAGAAATAGTTTCTTTCCTATGATAATCTAAAGACATTCTCGAAGGACTTAGATGTTCTTGATCTCAAAGAAATGAATTTTCGACATCTTAGTTCTATATACTAATATACTTTTCTTATATTTTAGTCGCTAGCTATGTAATCTTGTAGATGTTAAACTTCTAATTTCAATGATTTTTTGTCTATAGACACTACATGGTGTTCTAATAATATCTCCGAAATGATTCGGAATTCTATTAAGATTTGGCAAAGTTATCGAATTTTTACTATGAATATTTTCAAGAGATTCCTGTAGGACGGCAGGTTTTCAAGAAAATCTGAGGTCCTGAAAGAATCACTATGACATCAACATATTAAAATTCTATAACTTCACCAAATTTCAATAGGGACACAAATTCTTTTAGGGTTTTCTACTAGAATACTGTGTGATGTCTATAGACAAAAATAAATGAAATCGGAAGGAGATATCTTGAAAGGTTTCCTCGTTTGATTTCATTTTCCTTTTATTGTCAATCAAAATTCTATGTAATTGAATTTTGCTTCCCTAAAACCCCATTTGAAATAATCAAGATCTTGTCGAAAGTATTATTGAAGAAACAAATCAATCAGAATTACTCATATATTTTTCTATGTTTTTTAACAAAAAGTAGGATTTTTTTAAAACTTCATGTTATGCTATTTGCCGAACCATATTTCATGAATTAATACTAGAAGACAAGTGTAAACTCTCTATTTCAAAAATATAGTAAATACAAAAAAAGTTCTGATTATTTCTCACATAACCAAAGCTCGACTTTGATTTTTTTTCTCAAAATCAGACATAACAAATTTCCAAACAAAAACAACTATCGTAATTCTCTGTGTTATTCGCTTCGATAGTTTCTCATCTAATCTGCATAAGCATAATAGGTTCTTCTCTTTCGTTACAAACCTATTGTGTAATAATCATATACATCACAAACAGTAACAGTATAATATGACAATCAAAGTTAGACAAATGTGACGATGAACACTTGTTATAATTACATAATATCAAAAGATAGATTAAAAGAATAAGAATATTAATATCGTTTTAGATCGAGTTATTGACTTTGAAAACGAGAACTGTAAATTTTTTTCAATCGATCTTACAGGTAAATTTCTACTAAAGATTTCATAATGTTATTCAATTTCTTTAAATCGTTTCTATAAGATTATAAAAAGTCATGAATGGAATTCTTCTAATGATATTTTAATCGAAATAATGATCCTATTTTGAATAGTAGAAGAAAAAAATACCTCTTATTTTGGTTGAAAGAGATTTAGACACTATGAACAGAATGAGTTCAAAATGTTATTACACTGACTGCACTTTTTCATTAAAAGATCATTGATCAAATAGTTTTAAAATTTGCTTACTCATCAAATGATCTATGAACAATGAGATTTTTATCATGTTAATAACTTAAGATTTTTCTTCTCATGCATTTACTTTAATCCAAATACAAGCGCCCTCATTCGTCACTGAGCGACATGTACACTTTATTGGTTCATTCATTTGGCATCCTGATTCTACCCTTATAAACGCTTTCGATTCTTTGTAAGCCATTCTTTTCTTTATGGTATGCATATTTTTGTGTGCATTAGAAAAAAAAGTACTTGATGAGTCTAGTTCGACAACACCAAAAACTCCAACGACTATGTAAATTTACTTAAATTTTTTTGACTGTATTTCTGCCTTTTTTTGTATTACAACGTATAAATGTTTTTATTTCTTTTTCTTTTCCTTTATTTAACGTCTGTCTATCGACTGCAGTCATACTCAGTGCGATTAGTTAAAAAGTGTTTTGTGGTTTTTCTTTAACTCTGTAATGTATATACGTACATATAGTGATGATTATATTTCAAGGACTTAATATTGTTATGATATTGATTGTTGTTTTTGGTTTCTTTAGCCTTGATTGAAAAGAAAGTAATGATGAAAGAAAAATATAATTAACGGATTCGATGTATATTTGTAACGTTTATCTTTTTCACTTATAGATTTTAAACAAAATGTAAAATTATATTTTTATAAATATATAAAAATATTTATAATTTTAGAACCTAAAATGGATCACGACCACCACGATCACCACGATCACCACGATCATATGGATTATCAGCCAGTGATGGTTGTTACTACTACAACTACGATGATGACCCATGTTCATCATATGATAAAAGAACAAACAAATACAAGCTCAGTTCATAGTGGACATGGTGGTTCTCAGATTCACAATATGATGATGTCAGTGAGTATTCAATTTTCAAATATTTACATTAATTATAATGATTTGCATATAATCATAGATGGGAGAATAATTCCTGCTGAGAACATATTCTATTTGGGAAAGCTAAAAAAAAAAAGAGATTTGTAATGCTTATTAAATAGATTATTTCTGTCATCATTCAAACCAAAAGAAAAAATAACTTTCTTGTAAGAGACAGTCATAAAATGCTTAATCATATCGTTTAAGATAAGTTTATAGTCAAAAACTAAAGAAATCTATTTTTTAAAGTTACGAAGAATATAAAATAAGCAAATTTTTGATCAATAAACATGATTTTAAGTTTTTATTATGAATCTATAAGAACGAAAATAACATGCTTTGTCTACTTATTTTTCATTTTTTTTTTACACTAATCAAACAAAAGAAGTTTGTTAATTTTTTATCCTTGTGATACAAATAGATTCTGCATGTCGGAAGGAAGTCAGCACATTGTCAATATCGAAATGTCGACAATTATTTCGATAAAAGAAAAAAACACAAAGTATATTTACTTTCAATTAATGCTCTATGGTCTCTAACAAAAAGGTCTTATTAATCTTCAATTGTAAAATTCGGTCAATTTTCTACCTTTTGCCAATATTGATATTGTTTTTTACAAAATATTTTATATATTATTAAAAAGATAAATTTCTTTGAAAGAGAACATGATATTTTTGCTCAATAAAATAGATAAAATAAACAGTAAAGAAATATATAAATGATTAGTATAAATATTGAAAGATCAATACTAAAATTATCTGTTGTTAATTATGAAAAATAACTTTAAATAAAATCAGCTTTTTGGGTTCTATTTGAAGCTTTTGGGAATAGATTTTATTTGATAGAGTAAAGTGAGACATCTGCGATCTCTCCATAACATTCCTTCATTGAACTACATTCAATTTATAGAAGATTCCAATGCTTCAAACATGACAAAAACATCGAAATTTCCAATAGAAAGAAGAGAAAAATGCTTGTTGAACCTTCTGTAAATAGAATGCAGTTCGATAAAAGAAGATTATGAAGAGATCGAAGACATCTCATCTTGCTCTATTAAATAAAGTCTTTTCTCTAAATGTTTCATTTTCTTTGATTACGTTAAAGATACTATTTGTATTTGATGCGCAGAGTTCTATATTTTCATGCCAGCTATCATTTTGATTTGAGTCATTCGTTATGAAAATAATTTTTTTTTTTAAATTTGCCTTCGATCATTTCAATTCCTATGGCTTATCCTTTAATTTGATTGACTATTCATCAATTTTATTTACTGATTGCTTAAACGATAGTCATTCGGAAATCAACGATCATGATTTGAAAATTTAAAATTTCTAAATCTAAAAAAAAAAATTTTTCTTTTCAATAGATGGCCTTCCATGGTGGTTTTAAAGAGCAAATTTTATTTGAACAATGGAATACACAAACAATGACTGGTAAATAATTAATATCTGGTTTTTTTTTTATTTCAAACAAAAAAAAAGAAATTTCGCTTTTGTTTTTTTGTTTTAAGCATTTATTGGATCTTGGCTTCTCATTTTTTTCGTTGCTATACTCTATGAAGGATTAAAAACTGCTCGAGATCAATTATCAAAACGTGACGGATGTCAATGTGGTCAAGAACGTGAAGGTCAACCATCACTGTAAGTTTATTTTAAAGAAATAATATGCATGTGCTCATGTAATTAATCGCTAACATGAAGTAAAAATTTTCTTACGAAATAAAATTTGGTGATTGTTATAATTGCTACTCTAGTTTACGACATCAAGGTCAACAATATGAAAATTCTAATAATAATGATTTAATACCAAGAGTTCAAACAGAAAAAGTCCGTACTAATAAACGGTGAGTCATAGTTGATTAACAAAAAATAGAATTTCAATGATTTGTTGAATTTGATTAATGAATTTTGTTATATTTTTAGAGCTCGTTTATTGAGTCTTCGGCATTTTATTCAAACAATTTTACATATTCTTCAAATGGGTATTAGCTATTTATTAATGTTAATAGCTATGACATTTAATATTTATCTATTTTTGGCTATTATACTCGGCGCTGGTGTAGGTCATTTCTTATTTGCTTGGCGTCGTACATCTATTATTGATTATAATGAACATTGTCATTGAAACAAAACAACCAACGAGATCTTTTTTTTTTGTTGTTATTGTTATTATTCTATATTTTATCATTGTACTGATGTCGTGAAATTATTCTTTCAATGTTTTTTTCTTGAAACGATATAAGTTTATCAAATAGAAGAGAAACAACAAAAAGTTCTTTTTTTTTCATAAGATTTTTCTTTTTTTGATGTATGTTTCACCTTCATTCATTGTTGTTTAGCCATTGTAATACACATGTGTCTTTCTTTTTGAAGATATATAAATTATACTTTTGAAAAATAAGAATATATCTGTAGAGATTATTCAATGGTTGAAAGAAAGTTTTCTTTTTTTGTTGTTAATCTGTTTGTGACATTGATTATTGTTTATTTATAAGAAATGCAAATGTTTCACTTGGAAACCAACTAACTTGAGGTATGTTCAGATTTCCAAAAAAGGAAATTACCCAAATTTCTGAAATTTCCATCAGCTCGATAACTATATAGCAGTGCAAATCAAAAGTTTTTAGACATGTTGGAAATTTCAGAATTTTTAGTAATTTCTGTAATTTCTGAAATTTCTGTAAGTACATAATTGCGGAAATTTCAGAAATTTCGGAACTTACATCATTTTAGGAAGTAACGTAAAATGCTGAACACAAATGCTTGAAATCTCCGAAACTTCTGAAATTTCCTTTTTTGGAAGTCTGAACACTGCTGTGATTTTGATGAAGAACTAATAAAAATGATTTATAATATTTTACTGAAAATCTTTTTTTACCTATATCCAGCACTATTAGTAGTTGAACTACCATAATTGGAATATGATGAACTATTCCTTCCACTTGATTCAAACTCTTTTGTTGGAGTTTTTCGATCAATAACTTCCCAATCAGCACTGAATGAATCCGTATTTTTCGATAGAGATTTTGGTTTAAATTGATTATCATTCAGTCTATGTAAGAGAAAAAAAACAAAATGAAAATTTGATCTACTGCATTTATTGTAGTTTTTTCCAGTTAATTTTTCTCTACAATTTGTTTTATTTTTAATTAGAATTAATAGATTATCAAGCAAACTATTTAATAATTGTCGCCTTGACAAGACAATAAATACGAACAAAAGAAAATAATTCAAGTATTGATAACTTGAGAAAAAATTTATAGAATGTTTATGTAAGATTTGTTCGTGTAGATTTCTATTTCACAATTCTTTAATAATCTTTAAATTTTGTATGGACGAAGTTTTATCTCATTTAATAAGACATTGATAAAATTTTTATCCCTTGTTATAATTTACAAGTTAGCCAGTATGCCAAGTTCGAATAGCAAGTAAATATTTTCAGGATAAATGGTTTTCTATCACGTTCGTTCTTAACAAAGACTCTTTTCTATTAAAGGTAGTTATAACTAAATAAAGCATTAAGTTAGGCAAGTATTATATAAAATTATATAGGTCTTTCTCTCGTTCTTTTTTCGATTTCGTGGTGCAAGTGAAACATTTCTTGTTGTTGTTACACCTTCTTGTTGAATTGTTTACATATCAGTCATAGTACTATGACTTACACCACTAAATACATAAAAGATAATAATTTATTTATTCTTCTTTTTATTTAAATATAAATTCTACCTTCGATTGCCAAATCCCATGCCAAGACGTTCCGTTTGTTCAGCTTTGTTTGAATTTGATTGTTTTAATTTAGCTTCTTCTAATTCACGTTTTTTATTTATATCTTGATAAGCAAGTTTAAGATTTGCCCTAAAATATAAAAGTATGATTTGTTTTTTATTATAAATAATTCATTTACATGTCTTTTTCAAGTTGTTTTTCTGCTTCTTCACGAAATTTTTCGTGCTCTTGAATATTACGTTCGATTTCTTTGAAATTACCTGTCACTTTTTTGTGCATCAAAATCTTTCTAAACAAAAAACAATAATTTAATTTATTTTATCAAAAAACAGAGTACAATTGAAACTAAGCTATCATTCAGATAAACAAACCTTTTTTGCTACTAGTGGTCGACGTTGACCAATTATTGTTTTTTTTTGGATCGAGTGTTTTTACTGAACCATCATTATTGAATGCATTTGGATCAATCGATGATAATCAAGACTTTGATTGCTTGAATGTGAAGAGATTGTTACATTATCATTTCAACCAGTTTTAGTTGATGGTTGAGAATTTTCATGGAAGAAATCACCTTCTTTTTTTTCAAATGTTGCATGACTATGTTTACTCTTATGTCCTTCATCAAAAAAAAAAACTAAAGAAAAATATCATAAATATCATAAAAATAATTCTTTCTTAATATTTCATTATTTTAGTTCCATATTCTTTCATCGCTTTAGTAGCAAGTTGATGAAGTTTTTCACGATAAAGTTCTGCAGCTCGACTACTACATTTTTGTTGACTATCTTTTGTTTCACACCCATGTTGTTGAAAAAATGCTTCCTAAAAAAAAATCAATCTTAGAATTTTCATTGATCATCATATGATATAATACTTACAGCATTAGTATTTCCGCCAACTTGCATGACTCTAAATATACAAGAAAACATAACGATTGAAAATTAATATTCGAATAGAACATACCGACGTTGAAGCCATCCCAACTAGTATCAAGATTGGTTGAACGAGTAAATGATAAATGAGCATCAAGATCACGATGTCTTGTGAAATAATCAATACATAAAAATACACCATAAATAACCGATGCCCATGTCAGACTTTTTGCGTCACAATCGAAACACATCTATCAATGCATACACATACAGACAACAGATCAACATTAGAAGCAATAGTCTCTTCTGTTGTCTATGCATCTAAATGAATTGAAAATATTGAAAGACAAACTGTCGAAAGAATCAATACAATAAGAATTATCTTCACTACTATCAATAGTCTTGAGCATTTTCTTCTAATAGAATAAATTGCGTTGACTACATTGACACAGGTAACTTTCATCAGTCAAGTAGATAATATGGAAAGCGGTAAATTTTAGGTGAAAGTTAGTTTATTAATTAAAAAAATTTTGTATTTTCTCCAGTTGATGATTTTTCAATTCATTTAACATATATTTTATACTGTCTTTGAACTCTCTGATCGATTTCGAGTCTAAATAATGTTCAATTTGTTCCAATAACATTTTTTGTTCATCGATATTAGCGATTTGAATGTGCATCACTTCGTTGCGTACATTTGATAAACGGACAAGCTCATCCAGATCAATTGAACAAAGTGATTGAAACTCGCGTCGTTTTGCCACAATCTTTGGTGATGGTGGACGATGAGCTAAATTAAGATTTAGACTTTGTTCGATTATGAGATAAAGAGAAGAAATAATTTACCTGATTCTAACGAATTAGGTGAAGTTTGTTTAACAACATTAACAATTTTTGACCATTGAATCTTTGGATAATGACGTCGAATTATTGGTAAAACAATATAATAACGATACAGAAATGAGACTTCAAATGCATGTAGTATAGCATCCCGTTCATGTTTAACTACTGGCAGGATAGGAGCGCTATTCTTTCATTCCGCAAAAGCTGCTATTGCAATCCCTGGAGGATTAAAATGTGAAACACGATTGGTCTGTTCCATTTGTTAAGGAGTACTCCATACATTTTGATCGTATTATCTTGGTTGGTCATATAGAATAAACTATCGAAATACTTGTCACTTCTCTTCTATATCCTTCAATATACTTTTCATTAATTAATCATTATTTGGTCAATAATGAATTATTAATTAGAAATGTCTGTCATAGTTTCTCGTGGAATGAGTGGCTCGACATTTTTACCCTACATACTTCAGTACTCCTTTTAGCTCGTATTTCACGAAAGCGGAAGAAATATCAACCAGAATCCAAATGCTCTTATCTAACAGAATCATCCCGGACCATACTTCCCTTTTCAACACTATCAAATGACATTTTAAAGCTTAGTTTTCAATTTTAAACTAATAGTTGATCATTATTCATCTAATATCATAATAATAAAATTTTTATTAGACTTGTCATATATTTTAGCATTTTCTAATATTATTTCTGAAATTTTTTCAATTAGTTTTCTTCATATTGGAAAAATAAGCTTTTATTTAAAAAAAGAGGAAAACAAAAAAAGTGATGTTTTTTTTTCACAATATTTCTAGAAAGTCGATTTAGACTGTTGACAAGAATACTTATAACTGCTGAGTGATAAAATATAAACCGCTAATATTTTTGCAGTTTTGTAAATCTTCGACTGTGATTGGTGTTTTGAATGGACGTTTGATAATTGAAAAATCATTATGATCAATTCACAAAAGTACGTTGGTTTTCAAAAAGATTGATTAGAAAGTTTAAAAAATCGGTCAGGAAGCTTTTAATATACGATTCGATACGTGTTTATCTTCGTCTTCCAACAGTGAAAAGCACAGTGCTCAATCTTATTTCTATCAAATCGTTACATATCATAGCTCAACAAGTTTAATGAAAATTTTATTATTATAATATTAGATGAAGGATGGTCAAATAGTGCAGAAATGTAGAACTTTGTTTTTACTATCAGTCTGTAGAAAAAAGAAAATTTCTTCAAACATTCTATATCTAACAAATATATGTATAGAACGATAACATGGGACAACTCCTTAATGGAAAATCTCGTAGACGTTGAACAAAGAAAGCAAAATCCATAGAACAACATGGAAGAGAAAGAAAAATCCAACATATATGACAAGAAAGGAGAAGTTCATAGCGCATGACTAATAATAAGAAAAAGAAGAAGAAACATTAATGCATATGTATAATACTACAGATCAAGAGAAAAAGTCTTTATGACTGAATCGAAAGAACATGCAGGTCATGACAATGATGAATCTTTAGATATTTTTTTCTTCTTATATTTCATGACAAATATGCTTTATTGATACTTGAAGAAAAAAATGATATCATTCCTATAATAAAAATAAAAGTGATCGATCAAATTTTTATATAATCGAATAAACATTCGCCTCACTTGTACAGAAAAATATTACATATGACTAATTAACATATAAAAGAGGGAAAGAATGATTACACAGTCTTCCCACCATTTAAACGTGGGTTTTGTTTTTCTTTTTTGTTAAATGACGTATTGGTAAAAAGGTACATTTTTCTTTTCTGTTTACATACATTAGTGATTCGTATTATTCATTAAACATCAACTTCCTTTATTCGAATTTTCATTACAATATATTTGATTGTCAAGAACTAAAGTCCTTATTTTTGACAACAATGCAGTATCAAATGTCTGAAGATCGTGTGAATATTGTTGAATCATTTAAAAATCATAAGAATAACACTATTTCACAATCAATTCAACAATTAACATCCAATCAAAGTGACTTCGGTCTAATCAAAGCATTAAGACGAGCACGAATAATTCTCATCATTCTCATATTGATTCAAATCGTACGTTCTAAATAAAAAAAAGAAAGAAAGATTCATGTCGAAATGAAATCGAATTTGATCTACTTTTAACATTTCTATCTAGGCTTTTGTATTAGTCTATTTTATTCGACATTTAATCATACTAATCAGTTATCTTTACTCTAACGAAAACGATCGTGATAATGTGTACATTAACACTTACATTGGTACTGTGGTAGCAAGTAAGTCATTGATTTTATTCTGATATTCATGTTTCATTTTATTTCTGTAGGTGTTATTGCACTAATCTATGAACTAGTTTTTCTTCTTGTGGTTATTAAATATGTTCGCATCGGTATTCTTATTGTAAGTATGATTTTATATTCATTGTTTCTGTCGTTCATTTTCGTTGTAATAGTTTGCTTGGATTGGTATCCTACATCTTTTATGCCTTGTTTGTCTGGTTATACTACTCACCATTACAACTACTATAGATGTATCAATAGCAAATAGTGTCGATGGAGGAATCACTGCATCGATTATTATTATCATTTTAATAGCTATGGCTAGTATTTTAAGTGTAAATACCCGCCTATAATTTCATGTTTTCTATATTCGATGATCAATTTGTTGTTGCAGGTTCTAATGGTTATCAACGCATTCAAACTTGCTCGATTGATTAAAGAGCAACAGACACAATTAATAATTTAACTTAATCCTACTACGTATCAAGTCGTCCATGAACAGACTGAATCACTTTTCTGATCATTTATCTATCTATCTACGCATTTATTGACTATATATTGTTTTCTGATCTTGATGGTTCTACAAGAGCAGTTATCTACTAACATGTACATCTTTTATGATGATGTAGTTTGATTGTTTTTCTTTCTTGTTATCTATGTAATATATTACAATTCATACTCATATAGTTTGTCTTTAGAAAAACATGAATAATTATTCTACTATTTGCAGTGATAGATCTTTCAGAAGTACATATCACTTAGATAATAATAAAAAACGAGCAAGGAAATGGTGAACTCAAGCTACATAAAAATCGTCAATAGAAGTTTTCAGAAAACTCGCAAAAATCTCTTTACTAGTGCTCATCTTCAATCAAAATTTAATTTTCATATAGACTTTTTTTGCGTCTATTACATGTCGACAATTTCCATAACCCTAAAATGTTGTATTTTCATTCTATGGAAGAAGAATCCCGA